>JAWQFJ010002229.1:52500-59651 GCA_034096865.1 Theodoxus fluviatilis
TTCTTTTTTGACAGGAGGAAGGGGGAGGCTGGGATGTGGATGATGATGATGTCTGGTGATGAAGATGCTGCTGAGGATGAAAACGTAAGTCCTCTGCTGATAGTCTTGTCTCTGAACCACTTGTCTCTGAACCACTTGTCTCTGAACCACTTGTCTCTGAACCACTTGTCTCTGAACCACTTGTCTCTGAACCACTTGTCTCTGAACCACTGGTATAAAATCTTAAGTTTGGAACACTAGTCTGCTTGCCATTTTCTTGGAGGAGGAGGAGGAGGAGGAGGAGGAGGAGGAGGAGGAGGAGCAGGAGGAGGAGGAGGAGGAGCAGGAGCAGGAGGAGGAGGAGGAGCAGGAGGAGGAGGAGGAGGAGGAGGAGAAAACAGGAGGAGGAGGAGACAGGAGGAGGAGGAAGAAAAAAAAAACTTAGTAGGAGGAGGAAAAAAGAGGAGGAGGAGGAGGAAAAAACAGAGGAGGAGGAAAAAACAGAGGAGGAGAGGAGGAGGAGGAGGAGAGGCACTCTGTACAGAAAGAGAAAGTGATGAGAGTGAGAGAAAATTTACCCTACCCTTAACCATTGCTCCTATTGGTGCCTGACAATTCATGTGGGTACCCAGTCCTCCCAAACTGAGTCGCCATGATTTGTTGTTCAAATCAGTCCAGCCAAGAAGCCATCCAAGGGACGTCACTCTACTGATATTGTTATTTACATGGAATCAGAAAGGTGAATCATTCCTATGTAAGCCCAGAGAGCTTCAGATTTCAAGTCTACCACTAAATGATTTTTTGTGACATCTTTAGATAGGCACTGCAGTTTTCATTATGGAAAAAACTTTGTTGGATTGTGATAACACTGTACCTCATCATGACATTCAAGTATTTGGTACGATTACATGCCATTGGCTCTCTTCTGAAGACATAGCACCTTTTCATTGGCTGTTGAGGGATGTATATAAGAAATAGTTCTTGGCCAAATTTCATTGATGTAGCTTGATTACAAGTAGAGGGTCAAAGTCTAGCTCAAACATGAACAAGCTGTGTTTTTAAAAAAACCTTTTTTGGTACATGTGTATTCAAATTGTTAATACATAGCAGCCTAAGGACACATCACTGTAATTTTTGTTATCATTTTAAAGGGCAATAGGTGTTCTTTACAATACCACAAAAATTTGAAAATCACCAAAAATATCTATCCAAGTGACTTATTTTTGGAGGACTGTTCCCATGTGGGTGGGTGGGTGGAGTGGGGTGGTTGATGGTGGGTGGGTGGAGGGTGGGGTGGGGAGTGAGGTGGGTGGGGGTGAGGGTGTGGTGTATGTATGTATGTGCGTGTGTGTGTGTGTGTGTTTGTGTGCGTGCGTGTGTGTGTGTGTGTTTGTGTGCCTGTGTGTGTGTGTGTGTGTGAGTTTCTACTAAGTTATCAGAAAAGTTTACTTTGGTAGCACATGGACTAAAGAGTGATATCCTATTGAAGCTCCCTCATCATTTAAACTACTTGTATACTGAAGCAAATGCAGTAAATAACACTGATCACTTCAATGGTTTTCGTGGCTGGCATATTTTGAACGTGAACTTCGACACCCAGAAGAAATCTAGCAGTCTGTAACGGAGATTTATATTTTTTAAGGTTCCATTCACTTCTAACTTTGTATTTAGAATTTTTCTTTTTTTCAGTGCAAATTGGAACGAACAACTCCTTCAGCAAATAATTCCTTCATGTCTCTCTGGAGAGCACCTCTTTGTTGTAAAAAAAAAATCTCATTTGTTTCCAATGGATGCTGTATGAAAGTCATAATGAAAACTCATGTATTGCGATATAAATCCCGAACCACCCACCTCCCCACCCCCACCCTACCCCCACCCCCAAACTTTGTGAATTGTGTTTGTTAATCTTGTGATATGTGTGGCTCAAAATGTGCATCTGTGGTAAAGGATGATGAGCGAATCTGCATTTGATGCACAGACAACTGTTGACGATATTCCAGGCATAGATGATAGAGCGCTGAATGCGGAGCCAAAACGATGTGTTTGGGACAGATAGGAGAAGCTTACACCAGCATTGAATAAAAACTGTACTTTCAGGCCTGGGGGGCTTCGCGGTCACGTGGTTAGTGTGCTTGACTGGCAGCTAGGTGCAGCATTGTCAGCTGTGCAGTTGCAGAATTGCGTCTTTGAGCATGGTGCTTACCTCACATTGATTCTCCCCACCCAGGAGTCAAACCAGGTACCTAAATTGCAATGATGGCACAGTAGTGTGATTGACCCTTGTGAGCCAACATCGGATTAGAATGCTCCCCTAGGGAGCATGCCAAAATCAGGTTGGAATGCTCTGCAGGGAGCATGCCAAAATGCTCTGCCGGGTGTGGAGTTGATGCTGGTACCTGTGAGCATCTTGTCTTTCTGTCACTGCTTGAATCATCAGGTGCCAGCAAAGGATTGATCAAGCGGCCCAGTGATCAGGGGGTAAAGTGTAAAGAGATTTGAGACCAAGACATGGAAGATAAGTTGCTATATAAAATCAATACCTTTTCTCTCACAACTGCTGGAATGAGGGTTTAGCTCTCAGTGCTTGAGACTTCCCACCAGTCCAAGGAAAGATTTTGCTTGCCTGACTTTCTTTCTCATCGCAAGGGTGTTCACAAGTGCTTGTGTTTACTTAACTAACTACAAATCTTTATTTATATCCTCTTTAAGGAAATTATTTTGGGAGGAATTTCTACCCCAGTTGCCATTGTGCAGCGCCCATTGACTGGATTTTACTCCTCAGTAGGAGAGGCAATGTGGGTGAAGCACCTTGCCCAAGGATGCAACTGTAGGATCTGTTCAGCTTCGAACACCACACCCGTCAGCCGCAAGCAACTGCAGGTCGAACGCTCTAACCCCTATGCCACAGAGCCCCACTGGGCCATTGGCACATAAAGTCTATAACTTTAATAGCCCGCAAGATTTCTGAAGCCGTTCCATTTGTCTTGAAACAAACTATTTTGTTTCTCATCCTCATAGTCTTTGTCTCTCTTTCCTTTCTTGGTCTCTGTGTTTCTGCTTTTTACTGGTTGTGGCTTACTTGTATTATGCATCACAAACCCATCATCAAAGATCAAATTTGTTAGCATTTTGAACCAAGCATCTGTATGACAGGAAGTCTTGTGGCGTTGTATCACTTTATGAGGAAGATGGCGGACATGGCAGCAGATGACCTGATTGTTGTAGTCAAGTCACTGAGCCGAGGAAATAAGTAAGACAATTGGAACAGCATCAAAGGGCTTTATTTCATTCTATTTTTTTACTAGCCCATCGGGGGAGGTACACTGCAAGTTTATCTCACCGGGGAAAAGTTTTTCCTTGCGTGGGGTGTGAGCGAGCGGTTGAACACCCCTGCAACGATGTTGTTAGAACTCTCTCTGAACAACTAGTCCCAGCAAAGGTTTGGGGTGTTCCCACCACATTAGGAGAACTTCACACTGGGTTGAGCATCCACTGGAGGCTAATTTGCGAGCCGCGAGTTTTTCGAGTTAAGAAACTGCGGCTTGCAAAAGTAGTTGTGCTGATTCCTCCAGAACTTGTTAGCAGGCCAAGAGTTTGCCTGTTAAAGACAGCTTTTAGAGTAATCCCTCTCAGTGATGTCAGAAACATCCCCATCTGTTGCACAGAGTGTCTCTTAAATAACTCTCTTCACCTCACATTTAAGAGAGACAACCTTGTAAAATTTAACCAGTACCTTAGAAATTAAATGATAAAAAGTTCTTTTTTAAGACAAGTTTTATTTTCTTCCTTTACAGGACATAGTGGTCTCACATAGAAAATGATCATCTTTCCTGTAAGGTTCAGATAATGGGCATAATAATTTTATAAATATTAGAATGGCTCAGAATTTATGAAAACAAGCAGACCCTCAGCCCCAGATCCCTTCCCAAATCCCCATGATATCTTATCCACAGCATATCTGCACACCAAATCTCATGCAAGTGAGAGAAAAAAAATCTTAGTTGTCTCCCCCTTGACCATAATCCGTGCTGATTCATATGGTCTAGAACACAGTACCTCTTTCAGGAAGGTCGTGATGGAAAAAAAATTCACCAGACAATTCTTATTTTCTTCTTCGTGACAACTTATTTCTCTTGCTCAGAAAATACTCTCCTTTCCTGTAAGACTCAGATAATGGGCATGAAGATTTAGAATATATGAATAGCTAATAATCCATTAAAATATACAGGCCCTCAACCTCCATTTCCCCTCCCAAATTCCTCTCACATGTGCAGGGCCATTTTTGCAGGACATGGCGCAATTTCCAGGGTGGAGAGGGTTAATCTTGGCAGGAACAGGGCTGCTGAAAGAAAGGTCACGTGTGTATTTTTCAGGCCCCTGCAGAATCATTAGACAACAGTGTTCCTCTTAAAAGTGAGACCCCTACCACTCCTGAAATTCTTATCCCCCATCTACCCCACTCCCATTGCCGCCCCTCACCCCCCCCCCCCCCCTTCCCAATCGCCCTACCCCCACTGCTCTCCTATTCTTCATGTAGAAGAAAAAAAAGTGAGTTGTGTAAAGTGGTGTTGTACAGAAGGAATTTGCAGTATGATGCTTTTATTGTATTAAAAGAGTTGTAAGGCACAGAAGAGAAAAATTAGTTCAGGCAACATCCAACTGAAAAAGGGGGGTCAGTAGGTCATTCTTTACTCTTTTTTTTTCTCTAGGAAGAGGCCAGATTGAACATGAATCACAATTTCTCTCTTGACGAATTACCCCAGTGTTCATTGGGCAGGGAGGGAGAGACAACATGAGCAGTTTGTTGTATACCAGAGATTCTTTCTTTTCTTTTCTTATTCCCTTTCAATAGAGGGGCATAGTGTGTAAAACTGTAAGCATTTCTAATCGTACCTGTCATTTAATGCTCTCCTTCTGGATTTTCCTACACTCTCTCTCCAGGTGTTACATTCTCTGCTGAAATTCTTGCATCACAAAGCACACAGGTAATTGCGTTAAGGCCTTCGCACACGAGGCAACTACACTCGGGCAACTCGATTGCTCGCCATACATTGCTTCGGGTGCGATGTCGGTTGAAAGCAACTGGCATTCCAAGCAACTTTCTACGCCACCAGCAACTGAGTTGCTCGAGATTAAACCTGTTCTAGTTTTGGGGACAGTGGCGTGCCACTCTCTGTGAATCCACCAAGAGCCTCGTTCTCGTGTACTCGCGGCTATTGCACGTTTAATGGCAGACGTCTTCGCTTCGCTCAGAAAACGCTGAATTTGGGGGACACTAGAAACCCCATCCAAAGAAAATGTATGCCATGAACAGCATTAATTTATCAAAGCTGTATGTTGAATGCATCAATAGGTCGTGAAAGCTTGTGCATTTTAAATTTCGAAATGCAGGTCACACTCAGAACCATGTGTCCTCGGGTCGACGTGTTCGCAACGTGGCGAGAGGTGAAAAATCACAGTGGAAGCGTGTGCGAGCTGCAGTCTCCAGCATTGCCTGCCACACGGCAAGCAACCGGCCGCAAGCAACGTGGCAAGAGACTTTGGTTGCCTCGTGTGCTGAGGCCTTTAGCAAATGTGAGAGTAACATCCCTATCCTCCTAGTGAGATCTGCGGGTAAGGAAGTAGACACTTTTCCCATCTTCGTTTAGTTAAGAAGGATAGACTACAAGCCTGTGCTGCTTTGACTCTAAGTTAGAGTGGCATGACCATGCCAGTCCTCTTCATCTCAGTCTTGCAGGGTGATATTGAAGACTTGAGCTCAAATGTTCCACAGCCAAGAAAATTGTTGTGATATTTTGGAAGAAGTTCATGTGCATGCTTGTGGGTGTTATGACATGTTGTGTGTGTGTGTGTGTGTGTGTGTGTGTGTGTGTGTGTGTGTGTGTGTGTGTGTGCTAGCTTGTGCTTCTGAAATAAACAAGTGTCTCCAATCAAACCTGTGACATAGTCATGCAGGTACAGTTGTGAATACTTTGATGACAGGCAGTTTCTAAGTCAAGCAGACAAGTGTTTGTACCTTGTGAACGGTGGAGGCATGTGCCATTCTAGGGGAACATTTTGCCAGCTGAGCGATGATTTTAGAAGAGTTGTATTAATGGTATGCTATATCAAAACCTGTGATGATCTTTTGGGTTTCTTGATGTACGATGTATTGCAACACTCCAATTTTGATCAACAATGTTAAATATGATTAACACTTCCATTTTGATATACAATGTATATTATCATGAACACTCCCATTTTGATATACCCTGTATGGTATCAGTATCACTTCCAGTTTGATATGCAGTGCATGACAACACTCCTGTCTTGCCCTTTCCCTCTTATCACTGAACCAGTGAATGGCAGATCAGTCGGGCCTCAGGCCCTCACTCATATTGAATCTGCAAACAGCAGGGAAAGGGAAAAAATCTGTATCAGTTTCCAGGTCCAAAGTTTTGTGTAAGTTGTGCGTGTTTGATGGCTTGTTTGTTTGAGGATGCAGTTCTGCATGTTGCCAGTCACTGGGAAACAGATGGCTATGCTCCTGTCCATTTTGCAAATATTCAGTCTCAACATTTGAGGTACCTGGCAATTTAGAATGATTTAGAATATTGATGACCAAGAAGAATATTTGTTGTTATGTTGCATTATGAAGAAATACAGCATTTAAATAATTTAGTGAGTACAATCATACTTGTTCCATATTATGAGGCATCTGGTGTTACTTATAAAGATTTGAAGGCAGCCATGTGATCGGAATGGAGAGGTTCAATTTCAGTTGCAGACTGAAAGGGACAAGGTTATACCTTACCGAGTAGTTTGTGTGAAAACTTTCATACTGTGGTTGCATTAGGGTACATCTGCTTTAGTGTGTTGTCACAAAACCATGTCAAAGGATTTACTGTGGAAGAGCCAAAGATCACAGCTGGCCTATGATGTAATGAAAGGTGATTGAAATGTGTGGACTTTTGTTGTTGTTGACCAAATGGGTCAATGCATAATAGCACAACATTGTTCCTTTTTTGGAAAGATTCTCATGTAATAAAGCGTGCATATTGCTGCATCTGCTCATTGTTTGAGTTAGTAATTGTTGGTGCTGGCATATTTGGATGTCAGGGCTTGTTGTTGCTCTTGTCCCACTGAGAAATACGTTTTAGGAATGGTTTTTAGAAGGAAAGAAAGACACCATT
>JAWQFJ010002229.1:59673-87173 GCA_034096865.1 Theodoxus fluviatilis
GAGAGAGAGAGAGACAGAGAGAGAGAGTGAGAGAGACAGAGAGAGAGATTGATTGATTGATTCTTTATTTATCAAGGATGACATTTTAGGCATTTCTGCCTATCTTACAAATTGTCCTTGCTCATAAAGAAATGAAAACATGGATAGATAAGACAAAAATACACAGTAGCTAATCTATGTACAACAGTTGGTAAGATGAAGAATATGATCCACAATGACAAAGATTTTAGTAGATGCCTTTGACAACTGTCAGCTCAGTGAGTCTTCAAGTTCAAGCAATACGTGTCATATGTACAGGCGACAGCAGTGAGATCATCTGAATAGATAATCACGTATGGATGCTTTAAAAGACTTCGTGGAAGTATTGTTCCTTAGGTGCAATGGGAGTGTATTCCATATCATAACACCTGCATATGTAATACTGCCTTTGAAAATGGTTACTCTAGGTTGTGGTAGAATGAAAGTGTTGCGAGATAGTAAATGGCTTGTTTGGGGACGAATGAAGAGATCAGTAAGATACTTCGGTGCTCGTGAATGAGCAATTTTGTGCATAAGGATGCATTTATTGAGGACGAGGTGTTTTTGGAAGGGTAGTAAGCCAAGATTTCTGATCTTTTCATCCGTAGACAATGTTGAGTCGGAAATGATAAGCTTGGCAGCTCGTCTGTACAGTGACTTAATCTTGTTCAAGTGCACTGCCATGGAGTCATCCCATACAACAGATGCAAAATTAATATGGGAATTTATATGTGCGTGGAAAAACATTGCACATGCATCGGTGTTGACAAAATGCCTCAGTTTGGAGAGCAGGAAAATGTTCTTAGCAATAGTTTTGCATACGGAATTGACATGTTGTTCCCAAGTTAGTTGTTCATCAACAATTATGCCTAGCACTCTGTGTTCTGAGACTTGCTTAATGATTTCATTTTCTAGCATAATGTTGATGGTTTAAGGGAGAGAGAGAGAGAGAGAGAGAGAGAGAGAGAGAGAGAGAGAGAGAGAGAGAGATTGATTGATTGATTGATTCTTTATTTATCAAGGATGAAATTTTAGGCATTTCTGCCTTTCTTACAAATTGTCCTTGCTCATAAAGAAATGAAAACACTGATAATTAAGACACAAAATACACAGTAGCTAATCCATGTACAACAGTTGGTAAGGTATATGAAGAATATGATCAACAATGACAAATATTTTAGTAGATGCCTTTGACAACTGTCAGCTCAGTGAGTCTTGAAGATCAAGCAATACGTGTCATATGTACAGGCGACAGAAGTGAGATCATCTGAATAGATAATCACGTATGGATGCTTTAAAAGACGTCATGGAAGTATTGTTCCTTAGGTGCAATGGGAGTGTATTCCATATCATAACACCTGAATATGTAATACTGCCTTTGAAAATGTCTGTTCTAGTTTGTGGTAGAATGAAAGTGTTGCGAGATAGTGAATGGCTTGTTTGGGGACGAATGAAGTGATCAGTAAGATACTTTGGTGCTTGTGAATGTGCAATTTTGTGCATAAGGATGCATTTATTGAGGACGAGGTGTTTTTGGAAGGGTAGTAAGCCAAGATTGTTGATCTTTTCATCCGTAGACAATGTTGAGTCGGAAATGATAAGCTTGGCAGCTCGTATGTACAGTGATTTAATCTTGTTCAAGTGCACTGCCATAGAGCCATCCCATACAACAGATGCAAAATTAATATGGGAATTTATGTGTGCGTGAAAAAACATTATACATGCATCGGTGGTTACAAAATGCCTCAGTTTGGAGAGAAGGAAAATGTTCTTAGCAATAGTTTTGCATAAGGAATTGACATGTTGTTCCCAAGTTAGTTGTTCATCAACAATTATGCCTAGCACTCTGTGTTCAGAAACTTGCTCAATGATTTCATTTTCTAGCATAAGGTTGATGGTTAGGGATTGTCGTTGACGTTTTTGTCTTGTAGTTAGGATCATGCACTTGGTTTTTGATGGGTTTATGGCCATTCTATTTGATGAACACCATTTTTGTAAATCATCAAGGGTAACGTTCAGGGTGCATTGGATGGAATTTATGCTTCTGTCGCTTACGCTGATAATGGTGTCATCTGCAAGAGAGAGAGAGAGAGAGAGAGAGAGAGAGAGAGAGAGAGAGAGAGAGAGAGAGAGAGAGAGAGAGAGAGGAGAGAGAGAGAGAGAGAGGGGGGGGGGGGGGGTGTATGAGAGAGGCCGAATGCTGGGCCTAGCTCACATTATTAATATACCCTTGACTGGGATGCGTGAACAATGCTTCGTCCAGTGCCAGGGCATCTCATGAGAACAAAGATGAGTCGGAACATTCTAGAAGAAAACCTGGTTATTCCACTACTCAGTTACTACGTCGGGGAAGTGATTCATGCTGGTTGCTCTGAGACTTCACAACACTAACATATACTGTGATGTGACGGTGACTTGTAACTGAGCGTCTGTGCCTCTCCTCTCGACTCTCTTCGATCATTAGTGCCAGAGACCACGTCTCCATGTTTCCAAGCTGCTGATGTCCATGCTCTGAAGACGTTGAAGATACAGCTGGAGCAGTCATCTCAAGGAGAAGGATCGTCTGGCAGTTTTCATTGCGGGTCTCGGTATACGTTGATACACGCACGCGCAGAACAGAAGATCGAGAGTCTTATCAGCAAGCGAGAATAGTGAGACACTGAAGAACCAAACCACAGTGGTTGAAATTATGTTGGGTTTGTAGTCATCCAATTTTGATGTCCTGTCGTCGAAGATTATTTTCAACACTCCAAAGCTATATTCCAACAACGAATTTAAGGTATGTAGGTATAACCTCCCGCTGGGTTTGGTGATGATTGTTTTTGTCTTGGTGGTAGCGGTGACGGTGGGGAAGATGGAATGAAAGAAAGATAAAAGGCGTAAAACGTCGACTGAAAGGTTTCACCGGTTCCTACTGTATAGTTACTGGTAACCTTTTGCACCGTACGAAGACTTTTTGTTTAAAATTTGCGCTGTTGTTTTGTCTTGTGCTTTATCTTACCTGTCTCCATTCTACCATGTATTCGTTTAAACGTACGATCAAGAACTCTATGCTTTGTGTTGTGTGTTTTATCTCTTTCTCCCATGTCTCCGTGAGAATAAATGTTTGCAAATTGAAGAAATAAAAGGACAAAAAACAAATAAACGATATATATGCAACTTGGACGCAAGTTTCGCCAGGTCTTTTGTGAATGCATCAAAAGATTTGTTGTCTACATTCTTTGCACGACACCCGTGACATCGCAAGCAAGTTCGGCCTACTTGCTATTCCTGTCCATCCTGTTCCACCATGTCGCGTCGTTGACTCGTTCTCGATCCATTCTAGTCCACTTCGCCTGGCGGCGACTACATGACTTAGGTTCACAGAATGGTCGTTCTCTGCATTCCAAATCTGCACACTATCTTCTGAGGAAAAACCGCCATTATTTCGCTCTATTTGGAATAAAGCATTCTCATACTTTCACAATCTTCAAGAAATATATCTCACAAGGAGACTGTTCTGGAATTCAATCGTCTGCAGATGAGCCGCGCGAAAAAGGCTAGCTCTCGCTCTAGAATTATCTCCCTTGTACTTGTGATCTCATCAAAGACCTATGATGTTCACGATTGCTGCCGCTGCTCTTTCCTGGGACTGGGAGTCTCCATCTGCATTCTCGTCGAGTCACGGTAAATTGATTATATGAAAGTAGTTATCATAAATTATCTGCGTGCGTTTTCCAACATATTGTTGGCAAATTTCCCATTATTTGTTATCGCCATAGCGTTAGCATATACCTTTGGCGTTAGTGAAGGATCGTCTGCAAGATGCTTAAAAATCCTGACGAAGTCTACCAGAGTTACTTGCCCTTGGTTGAAGTGCACTTGTTTCTTGCCAGAATTTATTTTGTGCACTAAAGTACAACTTACCATGTGTTTGCCTGCTAGAATGTCATTTTTCGGTATGTACACATGTTTCAGGTCTCATTCTGAAGTTGCATGCCCCCGTTTGGTGTTCCTGAGTTAAACTGATATTTCACCACCTGTGTTTTGTATACATGTCCGATGATGTCGGAACGGAGGTCAAAGAAAATTTCATCGTGGGCGCATCTTTATGGTCTGATGCCTCAGTCAGTCAGTGCAGTTCGATTTCCGCAGCTTCTATCACCCCCAAATTTATCTCTTTCGCTGCTACTTGCACACCTCAGTGCATTTCAGGTGTGATTTTTTTTAAACCTCAGATGCGCATAATGTATATGGTGCAAGACACTGCATTTCGATTTGTGATGGATTTCCAAAACGGCAAAGCGCAGCTGGAATACATATTATTTATTGCATAATTAGGTCATTTTCGATTATATTCATGAAGCAGCTTCACAGAGTACGAGTTCTCCTCCACTCTTGCTTGTGTGTATTTAAATGAGCAAAATTTTGGAATTGAACAAAATGGGATATGCCATTTGTTTCAGACGTTCGTTCTAGTTTTAGCCAAGGAAAATAACAAGCGTGTGCCTTACAAGTTCTATGTCACTGTGTGTGTGTGTGTGTGCGCGCGCGCGCGCGCGCGTGCGCACGCGCGCATTTGTGTGTGCATGTGTGTTTATGTGCATGTGCGTGCATGTGTGTCTGTGTTTCTGTCACAAGTATAAACAGTTGATGTTGAAAGGAGCTTGATTTTTTTCTCTCTATTTCAACAATGGCTTGGCCACTGGTAGATGGCTCCAGGAAGGGCTGTGGAAAAGATCAGCACATGCATACATGTGAAATACAGGTTGCCAGTTGATTACCAGATGTTGTAATCACCACACAAACCTGTGTGGATGTAACTCTTGTTTCCATCTGCTATGTGGCTTGATTCACAAACTGTGATGTGTGTGTGTGTGTGTGTGTGTGTGTGTGTGTGTGTGTGTGTGAGAGAGAGAGAGAGAGAGAGAGAGAGAGAGAGAGATGGAAAGTGTGTGTGTTGTGATATTTTCATGCATGTGTGAGACTGTGTGTGTGTGTGTGTGTGTGTGTGTGTGTGTGTTGTGTTTGTGTGTGTGAGTGAGAGAGAGAGAGAGAGAGAGAGAGAGAGAGAGAGAGAGAGAGAGAGAGAGAGAGGGGTGGGGTGGGGGTGGGGGGAAGGGGAAAGAGAGAGAGAGGGTAGAGGGGAGTGTGTGTGTGTGAGAGAGATGCTAAGTAATACTGATTTAAAAAACTAGACTGCTACACAGTTGCATGTATACATAGAAGAAGCATGGAATTTATTTGGAGAATTTTCACATGGAATCATAAATTGCCCTCAGGGATTCAGGGAGATTTTTATCAGAATTCCTAGTATTCTGCTCAATTTTATTAATGAAAGTGTTATTCTTATTTGTATTGCAGTATACTATCTGACACAGCTTCAATTCAAGCAAAACAATTTGGCCAAATTAAAAAAAGTTATGGTTTAGGTAACATGACCACACATTAAAATGGGATGTTTATTTATTTATTTTTTTTCTTTTTAGAAGAGGCCAGATTAAACAAAGCAAACTTTCCTTCATTGAAAACACTGTAAAAAATAAATAGTAGATTCCCTGAGTGCTAATAGGTCACGGAAGATGGGACAGAATGCAGATGGTTGTTTGTCAATTTCTTTCTTTTCTCTCTTTCTTTTCTTTTCTTTCCTTTTCTTTTCTTTTTTAAGCATGAACACACACGCAAAAAAGAAATTTTGGTTGGCAAAAAAGAGAGAGAAGAGGGTCTGTTTTATATCTGCAAGAGTAATTCAGGGGAGAGGCTGATCGTTACATATCATAACATAGCTTAACATAACATAACATGACGTGACATAACATATTGTAACTTATACTTCAGGCCAATGAAAAAGGTTGTGGTTACGTTAACCTGACCAACTCTTCTTGTTTTTGGCTGACCCTAACTGCTTTTTCGATCATGCAAAAAAAAGAAAACAGAGATTTAAAAAGTGAAGAAATCAATGGTAATCAATGCATTGAATGCTGTCCTATATTCCCTACCTAATGAGCATGTGGGTAAGCCGTTATTTAAGTTTTTGAAAAAAATTCAGCAAAAGAAAATTTTTGATTTAGGTTCAATCTGTCCTCTTCTCTTATCCAAAAAACTTTTTAAATAAAAAGTTCAGACCAACCTATTGACCCTATTTTTTCTGGCTATGTTACTGTAACCAGAACTATTTTTGTTTTGGCCTTATTTGTTTACAATATGAAAGTTAGAGGTAATGTTTCACTTGCAGTAGTTATTGGCTAAACAGGAACATCAAAGACTTCCCAATGCAAAACAATAGAATAATCAACAAGGGGTGATATCAAGTGAACAGGGGCAAGTGGTTGCATTGCCAGAGGTTACATTGCCTGAGGTTACATTGCCTGAGGTTACATTGCCAGAGGTTACATTGCCTGAGGTTACATTGCCAGGCCAGGGTTACATTGCCAGAGGTTACATTGCCAGAGGTTACATTGCCTGAGGTTACATTGCCAGGGGTTACATTGCCAGGCCAGGGTTACATTGCCAGAGGTTACATTGCCAGGGGTTACATTGCCAGAGGTTACATTGCCTGAGGTTACATTGCCTGAGGTTACATTGCCTGAGGTTACATTGCCAGGCCAGGGTTACATTGCCAGAGGTTACATTGCCAGGGGTTACATTGCCAGAGGTTACATTGCCAGGCCAGGGTTACATTGCCAGAGGTTACATTGCCAGAGGTTACATTGCCAGGCCAGGGTTACATTGCCAGAGGTTACATTGCCAGAGGTTACATTGCCAGGGGTTACATTGCCAGGGGTTACATTGCCAGGGGTTACATTGCCAGAGGTTACATTGCCAGAGGTTACACTGCCAGGCCAGGGTTACATTGCCTGAGGTTACATTGCCAGAGGTTACATTGCCAGAGGTTACATTGCCAGGGGTTACATTGCCAGGGGTTACATTGCCAGGCCAGGGTTACATTGCCAGAGGTTACATTGCCAGAGGTTACCGGTACATTGCCAGGGGTTACATTGCCAGGGGTTACATTGCCAGGGGTTACATTGCCAGAGGTTACATTGCCAGAGGTTACACTGCCAGGCCAGGGTTACATTGCCTGAGGTTACATTGCCAGAGGTTACATTGCCAGAGGTTACATTGCCAGGGGTTACATTGCCAGGGGTTACATTGCCAGGCCAGGGTTACATTGCCAGAGGTTACATTGCCAGAGGTTACATTGCCAGGGGTTACATTGCCAGGGGTTACATTGCCAGGGGTTACATTGCCAGAGGTTACATTGCCAGAGGTTACACTGCCAGGCCAGGGTTACATTGCCAGAGGTTACATTGCCAGAGGTTACATTGCCAGGGGTTACATTGCCAGGGGTTACATTGCCAGAGGTTACACTGCCAGGCCAGGGTTACATTGCCAGAGGTTACATTGCCAGGGGTTACATTGCCTGAGGTTAAGATCATATTGCAGTTCTACAGTAGATGGTGTTTTGGATGGTTATGGCAGTTGGTATAAAAGATAAATAGTATCTATGTTTTGGGAGGACGAAATCTTTGGTTGCAAGGTACGAGTCTGGAGTGGAATTCTCTGTGGAAGTCATGCCATTTTCATCATTTGAAATGCTCGGCAGGGGCCATATTGCTATGTCCAAAATAGGTTTTCACTGGAGTTTGGGTGTGCATGCTAGACACCTGAAAGTTGCAAGTGTTTAACATTATGGCTAGAGCCACTTGATACACTTTTCTTCATCAGGACTTTCTAGCTGATGGGCTTTAAATGCCTGTCGTCCCAGTAGCACAGCCAAAGATGGCCCCAAACAGCTAAAGATGCTGGGGGTGGGGATGAGGGGTGGGGGTGGCAAGGGGCGGGTGGGCATTGGGACAGAGTCCTATTATTTAGATTTTGCCAAGTTCGGCCCCACCCATGTGATATGCAAATGCCCCAAAACATCACCACACTCATCCACCAATCAATGCTGTTGAGGCTCTCAGTGAGTAGATCTAGATGGAGGAAACAGTCTTTGCCCTGATGGGCTTGGTCACTGTCAGTGTGGGCCTTTGGCCCTGAACCCCTGCAACACCTGGTCTGCATAGGTGCAGCTTTGAGCAGGCTGTGTGAGTGCTGCTAGTGCTGGCCCTTGGGGAACTGAAACCACAGCATTCCAGGTGCTGATGAAGGTATTCAGGCACCACAACTTATATGCTGGAATGTAGCTTGTGGCAACATTCAGATCAGAGCCCCTTGTTCATATGTCCACCTGTGACTGCCTCGCCTGGTCAAGGCTCTTTAGTTGTTAAAAAATGGAGGTTTTGTTCATTTTTACTGAGGATTGTCACTGAAATACAGGCCATCCTTGAACAACCCCTCTGTGTCTTGATTGTCCCGAACAGTGTAGGTTTGGCAGGCATGTTGGTTCTTGAGCGCTCAGGATTGCAATAGTGTAGGTTTGGCAGGCATGTTGGTTCTTGAGCGCTCAGGATTGCAATAGTGTAGGTTTGGCAGGCATGTTGGTTCTTGAGCGCTCAGGATTGCAATAGTGTAGGTTTGGCAGGCATGTTGGTTCTTGAGCGCTCAGGATTGCAATAGTGTAGGTTTGGCAGGCATGTTGGTGCATGAGCGCTCTGGATTGCAATAGTGTAGATTTGGCAGGCATGTTGGTGTATGAACACTAATATTGTAATTTGGCAGGCATGTTGGTACATGAGCACTAATAGTGTAGATTTGGCAGGCATGTTGGTGTATGAACACTAATAGTGTAGATTTGGCAGGCATGTTGGTACATGAGCACTAATAGTGTAGATTTGGCAGGCATGTTGGTGCATGAGACCCTGGCTTGCATGTAAACAGAGAAATGGTTGAGGAATAAAGTCAGCAGCTCATGTGGAAGAGCCCTGCCCTTGAATACACAAGTCTAAATTGTTTTTTGAGATAACATGTAACTCCTGAACATTTTTGTTTGATGCTTCAATCTCTGGACACAGGTCTACCACTGTTTGTGTTAGCTTTGTGATTCTTCTTGGTGACTGATGAAAGGATCCTCCTGATGTTTAGTTTGCTTACTTGTTTGCCTGGAATGATTCTAGTATTTAATTCAAGACAAGTCACAATGTTTACCCAACAATACGGAAATGCCTTCGAAGATTTCAACAGACTTTCATGAATGAATCATTTAATTTCCAGTGGGTCAGGTTTTAACTAGGACTGTTACAGGGTTGAACTTTTGGTTGAATTTACCATCCAGGGTTGCTCTGGCCCCAAGGTTTTTGCACCTCCACCAAGCATCACGCCAGCAGGAAACTTCAACAGTTGACTACAGGAACAGTTCAAGACAATTTAGCCTGGGCAAGTGCCAAACAGGAAATTTGGCTGAAATAGTTATCCTTTATGGTACTACTAGAGTTCATGATTTGACCCAGTTTGAAATTCCCCCAGCTAATATTTTAGGCTGCTTGGGGTTGCTCTAGCAGAGCCACTGGAGTAGGCCCTGAAAAACCAGTCGCCAGCGGTCCCAGCTGATTATGGGGGCATCAAGGAGCTCAGGCTCTGTGTTGAACTCCTAGCAAGCTGTTATTACTATGTACAGTATCTTTCCTCTCAGGCAGATGGTCCATGCCTCCAAGTGAATTTAAAAAGCAAATCCCCATAACTGTTGCCTTTCCTTTTCAGGTTTCAGTTCCCTCGAGTGAACCACGGCTGAGCTGTATCTGACTGGTCAGGATGGATCAGGCAGTGTTGCCAGCCAGGAAGTTGGCCTCTGAAGAAAAACTGGAGCTACCCACTCTGTCAAACTCTAGGGCCCGCAGCCGATCAAAGACCTGCTTTGATTGCCAGCACTGCTCCAAGACCTTCCCCTCCAAGCAGGAATGTCGGGAGCACGAGGCCCTCCACTTCCGGGAAAGACGGTTCCAGTGCTCGGTCTGTAGCAAGACCTTCCTCAAGCATGCACACCTTCGTGAACATGCCAGGATCCACTCAGGTGAGCGCCCCTTCCATTGCAACCTGTGCACAATGGATTTTGTGACCTCTGGAGCTCTCTTTGCCCACAAACTCAGCTACCACCCTGAAAGTCTCTTCTACTGCAACAACTGTGGGAGGAAGTTCCAGAAGGAGGCATCCCTTGATTTGCACAGGTGCGGACCCAGAAAGAGGATCGTCCGTGCACAACCCTTGACATCATCAGGGGCAGAAGAGAGGTCACAGTCTGCCTTGGCCAAGAAGAGAGGGAAGAGCAAGCATTACACTCGCACTCTCAGTGCCTTGGCATACAGATGCAACATCTGTGACAAGAGGTTCTTCGCTCCCAAAAGTGTGGTCAGGCACAAGCAGATTTATCATTCTCGCCACAAGTCATCGAGCAAGCTGGTGTTGCCGAAAAGGTTGAAGTCCATGGGAGTCTTATCCAGCACCAAAGTGGCTGCAACCAAGGTAAAGAAAGGAAGCAAGTACAAGAGTATTTCATCTGGACACAGGTGTCCCACATGTGGGATGGGCTTTCGAGTACCAAGTGTGTTGCAACGTCACATGAAAACACACACTGGAGAGGACACATACACATGTCACATTTGTGGGAAAAGCATTAGGAGATTTGATGGTCTGCAGAGTCACATGCGGCAACACACAGGCAATGCGATACACACCTGCCTCTACTGTGACATGTTTTTTGATGCCATCGTCCGCCTCAAGAGGCACATGAGGAGCGTTCATGGAAAAGTCCCCAACACGCATTTGCGCTGCAAGATCTGCAGCAAGTTCTTTGTGAATGACCAGGATCTCCAAAGACACATGGAGGTTGGGATCCACGCTGTCAGGGACCAGTTTGTCAAAGGGGAAAAGATGGGAGATAATGACGATGATGATGATGAAGAAGCAGAAGAAGAAGAGATGGAAGAAGACAATGAAGATAACGATGAATCTACTCCTGTGATCATTGAAATCAACACTGATCCAGGCTTCCATGGTATGGGGGAAGATGGCGAAGACGAAGACCCTGATGCTGCAGAGGTGGAGGGTAGTGAAGAGGCAGAGCTGGCAGGGCCTGCTGGTCGTGGGCTAATCCAAAGGAGTGATGGGAAGGAGAGGGCTGGCTGCAGGGATGGCTCTAGTTCTGGGGTAGCTAATGAAGAAGAGAGAGAAGAACCTCATCCAGCCAGTATTAGGTATATAAAGCAGGAGGCTGATCCAGAGTTGAGTTACATGTCAGACATCAATGCCATGAAAGCTGCCCTTGATGAGAATGAAGGACTTGTGTCCACAGATGTGCATGATGATGATTCTTTAGTCTCTGCTGCTGTAGAAAAACATAACATACTTGACTCTGAAGACCATCCAAGTGGCAACTTCAGTGGAGAAGAAGAAAAGGAAAAAGCAGATTATGATGTTGACATTGGTCAGTCAGAACCATTGGCCCATTCTACCCTTGAAGAGGGAGAAATTTCCCAGACAGACAATGACCTGGAAGATTGCTTCTGGGTGGACTACACCCACACAGGAACTAAAAAAGGCACACGCTACATTTGTAAGTTCTGTAGAAAGCAGTTCAGGGATGTGACGCAAGTGCGTGACCACTCCTGGGTACACACGGGCGTCAAGCGACACAAGTGCAACCTCTGTGGCAAAGACTTCACCGCCTCTTGCAGCTTGAGGGTCCACTTGCGGAATGTCCACTCGCAGCTGGACATCCCAGATGGACGGTACGCCATCAAGCAGGATGACACCCCACCCAAAAAATCCCCTGGAGCATCAAGCTACCAGTCCACCACCATTAGTCCTACCTCAGAGAAAAGTCCCATGGCTAGACAGCATTTGAAGGAGTTGGTAGAGGAGGAAAGGAAGAGTGCAGAGATAGAGGTTTCCCCCAGTTCTCAAACTGCAGGTCCTCAGGCCTCCCGCACTAAGGGGCAGAGGATCAAATGCCTGGAGTGTCCCAAGACCTTCATCGACATGACCCACCTCAGGAACCACATGTGGGTCCACACAGGCGTCAAACTCCACAAGTGCATCGTATGCGGGAAGGAGTTCTCCACCTCAGGGTCTCTCAATGTCCACAAGAAGTCGGCCCACACGGAAGACCAGATCATCATGGCTGAAAGCAGTATTGATTGGGAGAGCTTCAGCTCATCTGAGGATCCTGTAGACCAAGTCAGCAACAATGCTGCTGATCCTGATACATCTGCCAGTAACAGGGCATCACCCGACCAGTTTATGGAGTTCTCTGAAGAGATCATAGAAGAAGGCAATGACGGTGATGATGATGATGACGATGACTGTTTCCAAGTTCTTGCAGCAGAAGAGGAGAGAATAGAGATTGTGGGGGATGAGGGCAAGAGGCATGTTTATGAAACAGAAGAAGCAGAAGATGACTCAATGGATTGCCTTGATGCAAACAGCAGCCTCCATGGTGGATACCAAAGTGAGGAGAACCTTGAGTCCAGGGAAGATGAGGACCAATCTGTGTCCATCCACTCCACTACAGGCCAGCAGCTACCATCAAACCTGGAGGAAGATGCATGGCAGACTGTCCACATTCCTGGTCGGAAGAGTAGAGTGGGATGCCCCTACTGTGACAAGACATTCTGTGACAAGGCCAATCTCCGCAACCACATGTGGGTGCACACAGGTGTCAAGCTACACAAATGCTTATTCTGCTCCAAGACCTTCACCACGTCCAGCTCCCTCCATGTCCACATGCGCCGCACCCATGACTACCATCGGATCGTCAACCCTGTCACTGGGGAAATCAAGTATGTCACCAAGAAAAGGCAGGCTCGGGGTGAGGGTACCAGCCAGGTGGACTCATCTAGGATTATCAAACACAATCTGGATTCACTGCACAGCGCTTCATCCAGCCATGACGTTGCTCTACCCCAAGGCATGAGTTACACTGGTGCTGATCCTATGATGGACACAGGCTGCAGTCAGTCCACCACAAGCAAATATTCTCTGGAAAACACTGGGGATGCATCAATGAATTCAAATGACTCGGAAAATCTTGCTGCAGATGAAGTGTTCTGCTCAGAGCCAGGGACCTCTTCTGAAGCAAGCAGGCGTAGAGCACGGACAGCTAATTTAAGAAGAAGGAGCCATAACCTCCACTGTAAGGGAGAGACAATGGGCAAAGCATCATTCGGCAGACATTCCATCATTAAATCCCTGAGGCGACTATCACGGTCCCAGAAGCAACGTATCAGGTGCACACGATGTGAGAAGACGTTCAGCACCATGTCACACCTGCGCAATCACATGTGGATCCACACTGGGGTCAAGCTACACCAGTGCAAGATCTGCGACAAGGAATTCACCACAGCCAACTCCGTCAAGGTCCACATGCGTTCCATGCACTCCCCCACGGAGATGGAGAGAGTGAAGGACATGAGCACTCAGAACCCCATGGCCAAGCATCGGGGTGACAGGAGCAACTCCTCACTTTCCACTGGCAAAGGAGATGATGTTGAACCAGAATTGGATGAAGGCAACACTTCGGATGGCTACTGTGAAATTGCTCTGTCCGAAGAAGAATGCGAGGTAGATGGTGTGATCTTGTTGGATGGAGGAGACTTTGAGGAAAGGTGCTCTGCTGGTTCTGATGCAGAATCCACTCAAAATGACTGTTCTAATCCCAGTGATATGAGGTACATGCAGATAATGAATCCATCTTTCTCAGATGAAGAGGAGACTGATGGCCACCGACCAGGAATGTCAGTGAAGTTGGAAAGACACCCAAGCCTTGAAGCAAAAGTGAAGCAGGAACTCTGTGACTCACCCAATGCAGACCAGTCTCATCTGAGTGAGGAGGAAGAAGAAGATGTGGAGGAAGGACTTGAGGATGAAAACTCCAGGGAAGATGTGGATAACTCAGAAGTTGGCAAGGCTGGGAGGAAGCTGATTACCTGCAAAGTCTGTAAGAGGACGTTCCCCCACCGGTTTCACCTGAAGAAGCACATGGCTGTTCACTCAGGAGAGAAGCGTTACAAGTGTCGATTCTGCAAAGTCAAGTTCACAGACTCCAATACTTTGGTTTATCATCAGCAGAAAGTGCATGGCAAAGATGGGGATGAAATGCAACCCAGATCAGCAGGGGCGGTTGCTGCATCAGAAAGTGGATGTGCTGCTTCATCAAGTGGATGTGCTGCTTCATCAAGCAGAAAGAAACTGCCACCACAAGCCTCAGAAGAATTCAGTGAAGCTTGTGATGGCGATGCCACTGACATGCATCAGTTTGAGTCAGATTACAACAATGCCAACAGTCCATTCACTTCAGAGAATCCTGCAGAACTCACTCCTTGCGTTTTGGAGACTGGTGGAGTAGATTCGGTGATCTTGAGAACATCAGTTTCAAAAGTAGCTGCTGAATTGGATGACAGTCATCAGAGCATATCACATGGGTCAGCAAAGCTTTCTAGTGGAGAGTCTTCCAGCAAACTGCAGGTGGTACTGAGGTCTGGTGGTGGAGGAAAGGGCACCAGCTCCAGTGTGGACCAGGCATTGAGGCGAGTCAAGAAGTTCAAGTGTGAAGACTGCGACAAGGAGTTCATCAACAAGGCAGACTGCCAGGATCACATGTGGCAACACACGGGTGTCAAGAGGCACGTCTGCCCCATCTGCGAGGCAAGGTTTGTGTCCAGTGGGGGTCTCAAAACCCACTTCATGAAAACTCACGTGGACGATGATGATGATGCCGATGCCAAGGATCTTCACAAGCCTAGGACGCAGATGACAGAACCCATCGTCCAGAGTGGAAACGGGAAAGGAGGCACAACCTGTGTGACTCCTGTCCCCAAACAACGCCTGCTGGGGCCAAAGTCTGCAAGAAACAGGCGACAGTTGGCCATGAAACAGGGCCTTGCCAATTCCAAGAGGGTAAGTCAGACTTTCTTGGTTTCTCACACACAAAAGCTGGTTCACACTGCTGTGGTGGACAGTGAAGATGAGGATGATGAGGCTTGCTTTGAAGAACCAGCCTTTCAGACTGGGACCCAAATGCCCGAGGCTGCCGCTGACTTCATGCACAGCTTCGACTGCTTCATCTGCAGCCAGAAGTTTTCCACTTTGGAAGAGCTGGACAACCACATGTTAGGCCATCCCCTGGAGTGACTCTTTTACTCAATATTGACACTTTGGGCAGCTGACAATACCAGATGTCATGTCAACCCTGCCACACTGGGGTTCTCAAATACTCGTAAGGAACAATTCATGTAGCTGGTATAGTTTGGAAGTACTGATGTCACTGGATCCCCAGATGTTAGGAATTGAGTCATTAATTTACATTATGCTTGGCAGCACCAATCTGCTTCAGATGTTTTTGAGCCAGCCGAAGGGATGCCTTTGAAACTTCTGTGAAAAGGATGGAATAAGGGCATTTTGGTATATGCTAGATTTTGCCATGAGGAGAGGATGTCTGCTAATCCTTATCAATGTGAACAGGGCATTTATTGAGAACTTAAAAATGTTTTGATGCAGACTTTTATTCATGAAGTGAGGAGTAGATTTTACAAGTAAAATGTTACCCACTAAATAACTTTGAATGGAGCTGTGGACTGTGATAATTTGTGCATTTTCATGACAACAGATGAGGACTGCCACACTTAATACTATGAAGAGACAAAACATTTATGTTTTCATGATACCTTGGTGTATGCAGTGCTCTGACTTAATATCTTGTCAGTGTGACCACTGTCTATCTAAATTCATATCCTTAAAATTTGGAGAAAACATATTTGGTGCCAAATGGAATTCAGTGCTCAGCATAGATGTACAGATTCAGAGGGGAATGATGTAATGATTATTCATAATTTTCCCAAAATAGTGTAAGTTTGCTTGCAAGCCATTCATCCCTCTATAATTCCACTGTCTCTTTGCAACCTGGTCATATGTTGCTGTTTACCAATGTTTTCCATACGTTTAACACATTTCCAGATCACAGTGTTGCCGTTAGTCGGCAGTGAGTTATCTAATTGGCAAGCATGCAGTAGGTGTGGATGCCAGTCAAATAATGGCAGTAAGAGAATGGCAATGTATTGGAACTAATTGTTGGAAGGCCAAGGCTCAATCACAAACTGATTTTTGAGAGATTGCACTGTCGACTAGTTTTAAGCATGGAAAAACAGAGGGGAAAGTAATGTAACAGAGGCCGTATACACTGCAGAACCTGTTAAATCTGGGGTGTTTCATGTAGCACCATTCCAGATGTTGTGTACACTTATTCAAAGGAAATGCAAACCTGGTCTTTTGGATCTGATATGTGAAGGATTTGTGTTGTGCATCATTGCATTTTGCCAGGTTTTAGTGGTCAGTCAAAAGTTAAAGAAAACCTGTGGAGGTTCACCCTCTAGCTGGTGCTTGTTCGAAACTACAGCTGCATACATGTATTGCTGTAGTCCTTTGCTATTGGTGCAATTATTATTTGCAGGTGTGCACCCCCACAGTTTACACATGTGACGGCTATTCAGAATACTTAAAAACATGCATTTGTTCTAAAAACCTACACAGTCATTTTTCACCTTTATTTTAAAATGCAAGATCTGAATTTTTTTGTTTCCAGTGTCAGAGGTTTGGTGCCATCGTTAACTTTATTTGCCTGCACAGCACAGATCATGTGTGTGTGCAAGGAGATAGTCTGGCTGCCAACAGAAATGTATTGCAATAGGTGTGCTGATCCAAAGACTGGAGTTGACAAGAAAAGTTATGCTTTGCGGTGCTGTGTCAGGCTGGTGTGTTGTATGTGGTGTGCATCCTGTACTACCCCAAAACCCACAACACTCTTATGCTCCAACTGCAGAGGAAGCTGCCATTTGAGAGAGAATGGGGCTTTTTACTTTGAGCCACAGCCATCACTGCTCACTAATGTAACTCCTCTGTGCAGCCCATATCTCTTGAGACAGATTTTGAGCAGAGGTACCAGTATGTGTTCCAAATCTGTCAGTCTTGGACAGAGCAAACACTAGAGTAAAAAGAAACTTTATTTGATAATTTTTATTTAAATTAAATTATGTTAGAAGAGTTTAATCCTGGTTACTGCGGAGTAGCTCCTAGTATGTGGTTTAGAGCATACAGTCACACAGAGAAATCATTCCATGCACTCCCACATGACAGACAAGTTGGCTTCTGACCATGCAATGCAGCTTGATGAATAGGAATGACTGCAGCTTTTTCATGGGTAATACTCGACGGCAGTGACAGTGGTATGATATTTGGAGTATAGTATGGCGGTTAGTGCTTTTGCAAAAGCATTACTGGTAGCTGTGCTGGAAATGATGTTTTCTCTGGCTCACTAGACTTACTGATAATATATGGGGGTTTTGTCCCATGTAATTGACAGATTTTTGATTTCTTGAAGGTGAGAGTTTGGAATATTTGTACCTTTTTGAAGGAAAGGATTTTTCGTTAGTAGGGATTTGTCCAAGATGTCACCTCATGCATACATTCTTACTATGACTTCAACTGAGTGATAGAAACTGACACCAGATGCATAAGGAGTCAATACTCAATGGCATATTTCATGACATTCAATCAAATTGGACATTAGACTTTAAATGGGTCTGTTGATGGTCAAAATGTGTGCCAATTTAGGGAATTTTAGTTCTTTTGCCTCCTCCTGCTCCTCCTGCTCCTCCTCCTCCTCCTCCTCCTCCTCCTCCTCCTCCTCCTCCTCCTCCTCCTCCTCCTCCTCCTCCTCCTCCTCCTCCTCCTCCTCCTCCTCCTCCTCCTCCTCCTCCTCCTCCTCCTCCTCCTCCTCCTCCTCCTCTTCCTCCTCCTCCTCCTCCTCCTCCTCCTCCTCCTCCTCCTCCTCCTCCTCCTCTGCCTCCTCCTCCTCCTCTGCCTCCTCCTCCTCCTCCTCCTCCTCCTCCTCCTCTGCCTCCTCCTCCTCCTCTGCCTCCTCCTCCTCCTCCTCCGCCTCCTCCTCCTCCTCTGCCTCCTCCTCCTCCTCCTCCGCCTCCTCCTCCTCTGCCTCCTCCTCCTCTGCCTCCTCCTCCTCCTCCGCCTCCTCCTCCTCTGCTGCCTCCTCCTCCTCCTCCACCTCCTCTGCTGCCACTGCTGCCGCCGCCTCCTCCTCTGCTGCCCCCTCCTCCTCCTCCTCCTCCTCCTCCTCCTCCTCCTCCTCCTCCTCCTCCTCCTCCTCCTCCTCCTCCTCCGCCTCCCCCTTCACCTCCTCTTCCTCCTCCTCTTCCTCCTCCTTTGCCTCCTCCACTGCCTCCTCCACCTCCGCCTCCTCCACCTTTGCCTCCTCCTCCTCCACCTTCGCCTCTTCCAACTGTGCCTCTTCCAACTCCACCTCTTCCAACTCCACCTCTGCCTCCTCCCTTCCCCCCTTTTCTCCTTTTTCTCCTTTTTCTTTTTCTTTTTCTTTTTCTTCTTCTTCCCTGCTGTCCATGGTACATCAGACCTATTTGTTCTCAAGTTCCTCTGTAGAAGAATTCCGAATGGAAGCATGATTTTTAGTAACCTTGTGCTTGGGTTCTCATGTTTTCCACACTCTTTCATAGATCTATACCCACCTCCACAGAGCTGGTGCCAGTGGAGCTCCTGTGTATTGTTTTCCTGCATATCTGAATATTGCTGTTTGTGCATGTTTGATACTTTGCATATACCTATATATATAGTTGGCACTGACTTACTTTGATAAACAGATCTGATGGCATTCTGAGGAGAAATGTGATAGCTACTGGCATTTGAAAACTTGTATGTAAACACTAAATGGCAATGTAGCCCTTTCACTTAATTTTAGTTACACACTGTCTCTACATATGTTCTGCAAATAGAAAAAGGTTTTGATGACTGAATGTTGTCCCAGCATCCCCCTGGTTGCCTCATTAGCTGCCTAGGACTGGTGGGGGGTGGGGTGGGGATGGGGTGGGGTGTATGGTGGGATGGGGTCAATGAAGTAGAGCCAACTATGTATTGTATTTGCTGTGCTTAGGGTTTTTTTGTTTGTATTATTTACACTGTGTTGGTTGTGCATTTTTTTTTAAATCCCAGGTGTTCATCAGTATGTTGGTTTGTCTGTGTGTTTTTTATCATGACTGGATCAGAAAGAATAGGCATTGCATTTAAGTTTTTGCTGATTGATGTCACTTCATGCTGAATGAAGAATTGTGTTCAGGTGAGAGGACCGGGCCAGTGAAAATAAGTGATGACCATTGTGATGATGATGATGATGATAATGATGATGAGGTGGATGAGGATGGTGATGATGAGCATAGATGCCGAATTTCAGTTTTAAGTTTCAATTTACAAAGGGTGCAACCATCTTAAAGTTCATATGGCCTGACATTGGTCCTTAAAGGAAACATTGATACACCACAGTCAGCCACAAAGCACTGAAGAAGCTGGGTGGAAGGCCTGCAAAAGCTACGTATGATTGGCTGTTTTCTTCCTTTGGTGAGTATATGGTTGAAGTTTATTTTTCGTTACATCCCAAATCTGTTGGCCATGAAAGTGTGTCTAAAATCCCTTGGCCATGAAAGTATGTCCAAAATCTCTCGACCATGAAAGTGTGTCCAAATCTCTTGGCCTTGAAAGTGTGTCCAAAATCTCTCGGCCATGAAAGTGTGTCCAAATCTCTTGGCCTTGAAAGTGTGTCCAAAATCTCTCGGCCATGAAAGTGTGTCCAAAATCTCTTGGCCTTGAAAGTGTGTCCAAATTCTGACCTGCCCTGAGACAAGTCAGGTCTTGATGCCAGATGTGGCAGGGTGCATTGATATGTTTATCAAAATAATAGTCATAGGTGTGTACTTGTCATTTAATTCATTTTTACCCTCCTTTTCCTTGGAATCAGTGAATGGCATCCTATAGTTCTCTCACTCTCTGTAATCACTACAGAGACTTTGAGTAATGACGGCTTTCAATCAAATTGAGCCAAATTCTGCACATGTTTCAGGTTGTATTTCAGACTGTAAATCAGTGAACAGGTTTCTGGGTGAAACTTTCACCAGTATGAACACTGTTTGTATTTGTTGCAAATACTGTTGGTCAGCACTTTTTGACTTGTGGGTCTTCTGTAATTTGATACTGTTCTCATGTGCATTTTATCAAAAAGAGTTTAGATGGATCTTTTTTATACATTACTTTTATTATCGTTGCATTTAATTCAGGACATCTGAAACTCTTTGTGATGGATGTACCATGTAGGCATTAGCAATGAGCCAGTGATGCCTGGCTGTGATGGGGTGTAACCATTGTTGTATCATACACAGACTTGTGTTTTTGACAGCTTTTGTTTCATCTTACACCAATTTGAACCATTTAATTTTTGCTGTGTGAATGGTTGGAACTGTTGTGTCTCTGACATGCTTCACACAGCAACTTTCTGGCAGCGGGACATTCTGATCGTGTGTACATGGAATCACTAGCCAATGGATGTTGCTGATATCTGGAAGCAGATAGGTGTTGCTGATATGTTTATCAGAAGTATACCTCATGTATAGTGTATCATGTGTTTTGATACTGGGGGACGCATATACAGTTCTGTGTCTTTCTTTGTGAGAAGGGTTGAACAGGTCTATCCCAGACATCATCTGAAAAGCTGTGTTCTATATTGTGTTCTTTGCTCCAGGGTATCAAGCAGGAGTGGTTTTAGCTAATAATCAACCACTTGTTCATAATGTATTTTGTTTTTGAGTGGTTCTATATCTTGTTTCATTCTGTAGCTTTCTAGTCCATAGTAGTCTTAGCATCTAACCAACCATCTGTTCATCTACTGATTTGTTAAGTGCTATAGGTGCAACTCATTTAAATTGTTTAGCTATTCACCTTTTTGTCTTGCTTTTCGGAAGTTTCCTGTGTTGGTCCTGGTAATCTTGAAAAATCTAAAACAGGACATCAGGATGTAAGTTTCATTTTATTACCATTCAGATGTTTGATGCAGGGTGGGATGATAGGTTCAGATGCTGAATACTGACAGTGGAAAAAGCATATTTTGACAGCAAACTTTGCCTTTATGTATTTCTGTTGGGTACCCAAAGAAGGTGGGTCTCGCCATCTGTTCATGTTAACTTGGGTTTCAGAGTGCTTTTAAAGGCAACATCAGGCAGAAGTGAATAGGATGTGGTATTTTGACTCTTTTATTTTATACAGTGTCTCAAAAGTTATATTTGCATTTAATGTGCAAAACACCCCTTGTTTGTTCAGTAGAAATGTGTGCAATTCTAAATGGAGTCCTTTATTATTGGGTGTACATCAGCTGCTAGTCAAATCATGATATAAAATAATAATCCTGTGGTAAGGTTCACATAAACAGAGAGCATCCTCAAGCTACCAGCAATGAGATTGTGTTTTCATATGTCTTGTAAGTAAGTGTCTTCTGGATAGTCAATAAACATGTGTAGTAACTATTTGTGTGTACTGGTTTTTTGTGGGGGGGGTTTTGGTTGCATTTGTAACCTTGTATGATCCGCAATGGAGATGTTTGAATTGGTAAGTCTATACTTATCACAACAACATAGTGGGTGTAGATGAGAGAAGTGTGTGTATATGTTTAGGTGTGTTTGGGTGTGTATACTTCCAATTGTTTGTGTGTGTATGTGTGTATTTGTGTGTGTATGTGTGTATTTGTGTATGTATGTGTGTATTTGTGTTTGTGTGTGTGTGTGTGTGTGTATCTGTATATGTATGTGTATGCCTCTGTGTATTTGTGCCCATGTGCATGTACCTATGTTTGTGTGTGTGTGTGTGTGTGTGCCCCATGTATGTTTGTTTGTGAATGTGCATTTGTGTGCATGCATGTGTGTGTGTGTTTATGTATGTGTATATGTATGTGCATGAATGTGTGTATGTGTGTGCATGAATGTATGTATGTGTGTATGTATGTTCATGAATGTATGTGTGTGTGTGTATGTGCGTAAATGTATGTATCTGTGTGTGTATGTGCATGAATGTATGTATGTGTGAGCATAGGAGGAGATGACAAAGACAACTACATACAGTGTATGGGCAAAGATTTCATTGCAGACTTCTTAAAAACCTGTCCGTCCTTGCCCAAATACTACACAGAGTATCATCCATTTGCTCAGGACCCTCAGGTGTTTTGGTGCAGTGGCTACTCAGCTCTAGTGAATGACTGTTTAGCTCCCATGTTGACACTGAAATGTCGTCTGCTCTTTGGTCATGATTGTCAGACAGCTCTTTTGAGGACTGAAATGCTGTGGTCCTTGTGCTGGCAGAGCATGCTTCAGAAGCTCCCACAGAGGCCAGAAGTAGTAGGTGTCTCCAACCAAGACGACTGATGCATTGTGGGTAATTGTGACCGCACGGAGTGAACCAGACTAAAATGTAAATTAATTTTTTAATGAGGACTGTTTTAATGAGGTTTGTTTTTCGACCACAGTATCATATCGTTTCAAATACTGATTTGAGAGAAAACAGCATGTTTATTGCACATGTATGTCTTTAATGTTTACTGTTCTGCACAAGCGTAAAGCTGTGGAAAACGACACAGTGCGGGACACCTGACGCCTGTGCTGGGCGATCACTGGGAAACTGTTCCACCAACTTGGGTCCAGTTTGCTCTCGCACGAGCTCAAGGGCGCCAGGCGTCTGGATGCCTTGGCCGCACCCCACGCCAGTGGGACAGGGGGACGCCAGTGGGACAGGGTAACGCCAGGGGGACGCCAGGGGGATGGTAGTGGGACAGGGTGATTGCAGTAAGATACTGTGACGCCAGTGGGACAGGGGGACTCCAGTGGGACAGGGTGACGGCTGTGGGACAGGGGGACGCCAGTGGGACAGGGGGATGGCTGTGGGACAGGGGGACGCCAGGGGGACAGGGGGACGGCTGTGGGACAGGGTGACGCCAGTGGGACAGGGGGACGGCTGTGGGACAGGGTGACGCCAGAGGGACATGGTGATGGCTGTGGGACAGGGTGACAGCTGTGGGACAGGGTGACGCCAGTGGGACAGGGTGACGGCTGTGGGACAGGGTGACGCCAGTGGGACAGGGTGACGCCAGTGGGACAGGGTGACGCCAGTGGGACAGGGTGACGGCTGTGGGACAGGGTGACGGCTGTGGGACATGGTGACGCCAGTGGGACAGGGTGACGCCAGTGGGACAGGGTGATGGCTGTGGGACAGGGGGACGCCAGTGGGACAGGGGGACGCCAGTGGGACAGGGGGACGCCAGTGGGACAGGGGGACGCCAGTGGGACAGGGGGACGCCAATGGAACAGGGTGATGGCTGTGGGACAGGGTGACAGCTGTGGGACAGGGTGACGCCAGTGGGACAGGGTGACGGCTGTGGGACAGGGGGACGCCAGTGGGACAGGGCGACGCCAGTGGGACAGGGTGACGCCAGTGGGACAGGGGGCGGCAGTGGGACAGGATGATGGCTGTGGGACAGGGAGACGGAAGTGGGACAGGGTGACGGCTGTGGGACAGAGGGACGCCAGTGGGACAGGGGGACGCCAGTGGGACAGGGTGATGGCTCTGGGACAGGGGGACGCCAGTGGGACAGGGTGATGGCTGTGGGACAGGGTGATGGCTGTGGGACAGGGTGACGCCAGTGGGACAGGGGAACGCCAGTGGGACAGGGGGACGCCAGTGGGACAGGGGGACGCCAGTGGGACAGGGTGATTGCTGTGGGACAGGGTGATGGCTGTGGGACAGGGTGACGGCAGTGGGACAGGGTGATGGCAGTGGGACAGGGGGACGCCAGTGGGACAGGGGGACGCCAGTGTGACGGGATCACTCTCAACTGCCTGGAACACTGATACCCAGTTGGATTGTGAAGCCTTTACACTGGTCCAGAGACATCTGCTCATCTGACGGATGCGCTTTCTCTACTTCCACGCAACGGTTGCCTGGATGTAGATACTGAATGCATGGACAATCAGGGTCCATCACCTTTCCAACACCCATGCAGTTTCAACATGCAGTGGTCTTTGTGCTGCACGAAACCCTCTACCCCCATCTCTAGAGAGAAAACCAAACACGCCTGCAGCCCTCAGTTATGCCACTACGGGATTAATCCCACTCAATCGCCTTCATCACGCACTCTGTAATAAGATGTCTTCGCCAATAGGTCGTTCTCGGTGCAGACAACTGGTGCGTCTCTTGCCCACAAATTAAGATAACTCAGTACAAAGCGAGCGACTAGCTCTTGATCATGCCTGGTTTTTCATCGTCCTGTCACCAACAACAGCTGTGCTTTCTGCGCCTCTCTGAAGCTCCAGGTCTTGGCGGCGGAGCGGCTTTGCCAGGGGTCGCCAGAAGAAGAGCCTTTCTCTCTTGGAGGCAGAACTATCGATCGATTCAAGTACACGGATCTGGAGTACGTCGCCATTGATCGGACAGGAGCTTGGCAGGCAGGCAGGGACTATGCAGAGACAGACTGGCGCAGCTGCCTGGAGGATGTCACGCGGGTCCCGGAGGAAGCGCGCGGCCAGGCTCAAGTGGCAGGCTGGCTGTCAGGTCCAGCCACGGTCTTCCCTTCAGTGGCTTCAGTCCCCCGTAATGATATACCTTCCCTTCAGTGGCTTCAGTCCTCCCTAATGATATGCCTTCCCTTCAGTGGCTTCAGTCCTCCCTATTGATATGCCTTCCCTTCGGTGGCTTCAGTCCCCCCTAATGATATGCCTTCCCTTCAGTGGCTTCAGTCCCCCCTAATGATATGCAGATGGAACGACATCCTTTGACAAGGGAGACTTGTACATACGTATGTCCAGATTTGGTGAGTGAGGGGTAGGGGTGAGAAGTGAGGGTTCAAGGATAGAGTAAGGAGGATGAGGGAGTTGGAGCCAGGATGGGGAAAACGGTGTGTGTGTGTGTGTGTGTGTGTGTGTGTGTATGTGTGTGTGAGTGTGTGTGTATGCGTATGTGTGTGTCAGTGTGTGAATCACCGGTAGTAAGTCATCTAGATGTCGAGGCCATGATATGCAGAATTTCCTTATGGAAAACCGCGAGAAAAAGAGGTACTGGCTGCACATGGTGGACTAAACGACAACGTCGATGGAGAAGAAGGAGGAGAAGGACAGGCAGAAGACGAGGAGGAGAGGTATGAGAGGAGGAGGAGGAGATCTTGACACCACATATTAGAAATGAATGGCCTACTTAAAACCATTAGTTTGTAGGACGTCAAACCATGATGTCTCATGTCAACTTTGCATTTGATCAAGACAAGATTGGGAAATCTATCCTACGCTTAGACATGGAGGCCTATACAGGTAGGCAAATGGCAGGCAAGGGATAGGCAAGTGGTAGGCAAAGGATTGGCATGGAGTGGACAAGGGATAGGCAAGGGGTGGGCAAGGGATGGGCAAGAGGTAGGCAAGGGGTAGACAAGGGGTAGGCAATGGATAGGGAAGGGATAAACAAGGAGTAGGCAAGGAGTAAGCAAGGGGTAGGCAAGGGGTAAGCAAGGGGTAGGCAAGGGGTAGGGAAGGGATAGGCAAGAGGTAGGCAAGGGGTAGGCAATGGATAGGGAAGGAATAGGCAAGAAGTAAGCAAGGAATAGGCAAAGGGTAGGGAAGGGATAGGCAAAAGGTAGGCAAGGGATAGGCAAGGGGTAGGCAAGGGATAGGCACGGGGTAGGCAAGAGGTAGGCAAAAGGTAGACAAGATGTAGGCAAGAGGTAGGCAAGAGGTAGGCAAGGGATAGGCAAGGGGTAGGCAAGGGATAGGCACGGGGTAGGCAAGAGGTAGGCAAGAGGTAGACAAGAGGTAGGGAAGAGGTAGGTGAGGTGGTACCACGGACACGTTTGTTTTATCACCGTGATTTGCGTACAGGACACGCTTGAATGACCACCTCCAGTCATCCGTTTACACTCTATAGTACCCATAACACCACCGAGCAAATCGATCAGTGTTGCAGAAAAACAACTTTATTCACACACAAAATCACCATCGACTTCATGGAAAATATATCAGCAAAACGATCAATAGTCATTTTCGCCAAATCTAACATATAAAATCAACAAAGCACCGGTTCAGTTTGCATGCTGTGTTCAGCGTCTATTGCACGAAAAGCACCATTCTGCATCTGCGAAGCCTCTGGTGCTGATAAGCGTCGTGCATCACTAAAGCGCAAGTAGTGAGCTGTGATAGGCCTGTCGTGCCTCGAGCCTTTATTGCTTTAGCCCTGAACGAAAGAAAAGTGAAATGAATATGGAAAGGTAAGAAGAAACACAAGGCAGTAAAGGAATTAAATAGACCATTCCGTGTATTTACACTTGTCAATAGTAATGTTGCGTATGCTGTCAGGAAATAGAATTCAATCAAACGTACATAGCACAGGTATGCAAGTAAGTTTTTAACACTCCTTTTTCTTTCCTCTTATAATGGGCCCCCCTGTGGATTGGAGAGAGGGGGTGGGGGGGGGGGGGGGGGGGGGGGAGAGGTAAGAATTGACCCACTGCGTCTGCCTTCGCGATTCGTAAAAGGCGAATAAACAGGGACATCGTGACTGGATTTGCGTTTACTCTTAAACCATTCTAGTGATTTTCGTGCTTAATGACCTTACATAGCCAACAAAGGCTGACAGGCCGCAAAACACCATCCATCCATCCATTCATCTTATAATGGGGCTCTCTTTTCTCGATCAAATTTGGCGAGTAAATGTGTAAGTATCTAACGTGGATATTGTCTATTTCACAGCGGTTGTCTTCTTGTCTTTTTTTTCTCCGTTGACATTTTTATCTTTCTGCCGTCCTTGCGTACCTAACAACACATTTGCATAATTTCCAGACGTTGCTGTATTTCTTGCTATGTAACAGTGTGTGTGTGTGTGTGTGTGTGTGTGTGTGTGTGTGTGTGTGTGTGTGTGTGTGTGTGTTTGTATGTGTGTGTGTGTTTGTGTGTGTGTGTGTGTGTGTTTGTGTGTGTGTGTTTGTGTGTGTGTGCGTTCGCGCGCGCGCGTATGTGTGTGTGTGTGTGCGTGCGTGCGTGTGTGTGTGTGTGCGTGTGTGATTTGCTCTTTGAAATGACATTTAGGTAATAACATGGCAGGACGCCATGTATTGGACGGTAGCTTACATAATCGACTGTAAATTTCCATGTCTGTCACATAACGTTGTTTACTAAGATCGCATATTGGAAATCCAATTATCAACTCCACAACTCCCGCTTCGACGACGACAACAATCCCAAAATTAACAACCACAATGATGAAAAAAGAGATGCTCCTCTGCAAACCAGAGTGATTTGCGGAAACTTTCAACAACATCCTTGGATTTCCCACCCAACTAATTCCTGAGCAAAACTGCATCAGTCGCAAGTGCGCCTCTGCAATTCTGTATCAAGGCTTGATTCGTCCATCAAAATGTATGCAGACTACAACAGTGACGTCAGTAGGGTCTCCAGCCATGATGCTTCACATCCGGGGAATAGGCACCGAGTCTAGGGGGTCTGCTGGGGGGCTAAGGGGCCATTTTGGAAGTAGCGCCTGTACAGCGCATGCATCATGTCCGACCAGATCTTCCGGTCACCATCCGGGTTTCCCTGCGCGGTTCCAGGGTGTCCCTGACGGCGCACGCGCAGAAGCGGGGGTGAATGCGGCGGGGCGGACGTTGAACCGGTTTGTCCTGAAGCGATTGTCTCCCTTGGGCG
>JAWQFJ010002229.1:92173-99673 GCA_034096865.1 Theodoxus fluviatilis
CTATCTCACAGTCATGGCAAAAAGATCACTCTGTTTTTTCCGCTTCATGGATTTCCCTCCATTTGCGTGACAGTTTTTCATCGCTTTCAAAAGAGTCCTTCAGACCCATTTGTTTCAAATCTTTGTCTGATATTTCCAAGTGCGTGTGTGTGTACGCGGCACGTGCGAGTGCATGTATGCGTCCGCATGTGTGTCTGCGCGCGTGTGTGCTCGCATGTGTGTACGTCTGAGTGTAAACCGAGATGATGATAATAGAATGTCTGTCTTTGCTTCCGGGATATTTTAGATTTATTTATGTCGGTGATGTTTCTTACAACTTGTATTTTATGACATGTTGTTTGTGAAGCCTGTAAATTGGTTTATGTTGGTGAAGTTTATAGACCACTTGTATTTTATTATGCATATTTTGTGAAGTGTCTAGAGGTTACTTCCTGGTTTTTGAATGTCGCTATACAAGTAAAGTTGTTTTCATTGTTAACAATATTGGTGTTTTTATTTGTTGTTGTTGTTATCGTCATTGCTGTTCTTGTTGTCAGTTACCACCCTTGCTGCTACTGTTAGATATGTATGTATCTATGTATGCATAATGTACTTGTATTGCGCGCACGTCCAGCCCAAAGGCTGCTCAGTGGCGCATGCACACACACAAAAAGTCACGGATTTTCCTTGGTGCCAGGATGTTCCAAGTAGGGGTCGACTAGGATCCCCTAGTCAGCAAGACCCGCTTGGCGGAAAAGGCACGTCTTGAGGCTTCCTCTGAACATCCTCTGCTTTGGCTCTTGACGCAACGCCTCTGGCAGTTGATCCCATAGGACTGGTGCAGTAGAGCAGAAAGCTCTATTCCCGACGAAGACCTTTTCGGTGGCACCCTGAGGAGATGAGAAGCACCAGACCTCAGATTTCTTGGGGGGGCAGTGTCGGGAGAGCAGCTGCTGCAGGTACAATGGAGCGGTAGGAATGGTATGGCAGCACTCAAAGGTTTTAGCGAGGATCTTGAGGGCTATATGCTGCCTAACAGGAAGCCAGTGAAGTTTGTGGAGCAATGGTGTCATTCGACAGTCCTTCCTGCCTCCAGTGATGAGGCGCGCCACTCTGTTCTGGATGACGTGGAGTCGATCCAGGTGTTTTGATGGAATGTCGTACAATACAGCGTTGCCGTAGTCAAGCCTGAATAGGACAAGATTGGTGACAAGAGCCTTGATCACAGGCTGCGTCATGTATTTCCTAATCTTGCTAATGTTTAGCAGACGAAAATTGCACGTCTAGCACACACGTGTGATTTGGCAGGAGAAGTCCATCTCTGAGTTAAACACGACTCTGAGATTGCGGGCTAATTTTATTGGAGTAACGATGCTGTCACCTATCCGCAGACTGACCTGGCCCATTTTCTGAAGCTGTTGCCGGGTTCCCAGAATGAGGAACTCTGTCTTGTCATCATTCAGCTTGAGCAGATTCGATGACATACAATCCATGATGTCAGTGACACACTTGAGCAGTCGCTGCACTGATGTTGTAATTTGGTCATGGTTTGCACTGACGTAGAGTGGGTTGTCGTCAGAGTACATGTGGAACGGGATCTTATGTTTTCTCATGATATCTGCAACAGGCAGGATGTAGATGGTGAAGAGCAGCGGTCCGAGGACGGAGCCCTGTGGTACGCCGCACTTCAGGAACCCTGGGGCGGGTTTCAAAATGCGAAGATCTCGGTAGATCTACGCAGATCTCGCCGAATGGGCAGTTTCATTCTTTGCTTGCTAGCGAGCCAATCGTAGACGAGCGTAGATTGAGCGAGGCAGCTTGAGAGGTGCCTAGCTTTTAAGATTCAAGATGGCGGACAGCATGAGTACAGTGCGCGCCGCCATCTTGGAGACAAAAGTTCGGCGTGGATGCGTTGACCTGCATTCGATGTGTAAACTGTAGGAGGTTTCACGATCTATTAATGCATTCAACATACACCTTTGATAAATTAATGCTGTGCATGGCTTATATTTTCTTTGGATGGGTTGCTAGTATCTCGAAATAGAGCGTTTTCTGAGTGAACCGGCAACACGTCGGCCATTGAAATGTGGCTAGTTCACCTCTTGTCGTGACGTCTACGCATGCGCATTAGTTCGTCACGTTGGATAGTTTCTTTTTTAGCTAGCTCTTACTGCGAAGCAAGATCTTGCGACCAAGATTGACTACCTATTTTGAAACCCGCCCCAGGTAATGACGTGGCGTTGTTCACTTGCACGCACTGCATTCGCTCACTGAGATAGGAACTAAACCATGATAGGGCCACTCCTTTGATCCCAATTCTTTCATGGTGTCTTTAACAACATCTGGTGGCCAATGGTGTCAAAGGCTGCTGAGAGGTCCAGCATGATCAAGAGCATGATCCTCCTCTCGTCCATTGCCATCATGATGTCATTGTGGAATTTAATGAGCGCCGTCTCTGTGCTCTGGTGCGGTCTGTAGACTGACTGGAAGGGCTCAAAGAGGCTGTTTTCGGAAAGATGTTGAGTCAGTCTGCGTGCAACCACCTTTTTCAACACCTTTGAGAGAAAGGCAAGATTGGATACAGATCTGTAATTAGTCAGAATTTCCTTGTCGAGGGATGGTTTCTTCAAGAATGGGAATATGATGGATTTCTTGAAGGCAGTTGGAAATTCATCTGTGGAGAGGGAAGTGTTTATGATGTGAGTAATGGAATTGATCAAGTGTGGTAGTAGCTTCTTCAGCGACCACGTAGGGATGACGTCTAGAGGGCAATATATAGGTTAGATAGTGAAGACTGCACACTTGCAGAAACTTCAGAAACCTAAACATGACTGGCATGTTTGTGAAATTCCCACCTCCATATTTCCTGCATAGTTATGTTATACATGTGAATTTGATTGCTGTTGTCTAATTAGTGGTGGGTAATGAGGGCCTGGGAGGGGAAGGGGAATGACGTTCTTTGTGTGGAAAAAAAGTATTTTAAAAGACGGGGGAAAAGTAAAAAATAAAACAAAAACAACTATACCATAGTATTCATTCGCTTCAAGTTCGTTTCATTTTAACAAGGATTTACATGCCAATATCTGTATCTATTTGACTGAGACTAAAAACGAAACTTTTAAAATGATTTTTTTAATCTGCCTACCCATTTATTGCTTCATTTTTATATAAAACATTTACACACACGCGCACACACACACACACAAACAAACACACGCACAAACACACACACAAATAAACACACACACAAACACACACACACAAACACACACAGAAATACACATACACCCATACACACACATACACACACACATTCTGTTTTTAACAATCAGTATTTTAAAACATCCATACAATGAATAAAAGATCAGCATGCATTCAACATTTAGAAAAAGCTTTGGAACATTCTTCTATCACTAAATAATTTTCTTATGTTATGATGGAAACTACATCAGAAATATCCATTTGAGATATTCACATAATTATACAAATAGAGAAATTTTGAAGTTGTTATCACTGATAATTGTTATTACGTCATAGTGCTGTTTCGATTAAATTTCCTCTGGGTTCGGGGTAAAGAGATACCCGAACCCTCTCCCCATACGATTGTAAAAAGTAATACGTTGGAAATGAAGACCAGACTAGCTCTTATCATGACCATAGCCACATACGAGGTAGGCTGATAAGCCGTAAGGCCTCATTCATTCATTCATTCATTCATCCATCCATCCATCCGTCCGTCCGTCCGTCCGTCCGTCCGTCCGTCCGTTCGTTCGTTCGTTCGTTCGTTCATTCATTCGTTTTTTCTTTCTTTTTTCTGTATTGATGAATATAAAGTACAGATGACTATTTTTCAACACCCTTAGCAGACCACATTGGCGCTGGCTTTAGTGGCAACTCATAAAGTGGACGAGGGCATTTTACAAACAGGAAATTCGTATGCAGAATGTAAGTAATTTTCTCCATACACAACACTTGTGTGCCCAGCTCTGAGACACGAAAATGGTTCAAAACAACAAGTATTGTTTTTTTAAAGCTGAGGGCACGCACCAGCGACAATTGTTTTTCTTTCACCAAAGTTTTTACTCGTCCAGACATCCATTCTTCTATGCCACATTTTCCATTTTGGACCCGGTGTCTCAATGTAGTAGGAATGCTGCTGCTGCTGCTGCTGCTGCTGCTGCTGCTAATGATTTCTGCCTTTTTTTAAATTTATTAACGCCCAATTCAGAATGTTTTTGGCTATCATGATACAACTGTTGGTGATTATCCGACTAATAAATGCAGCGGTTGCTAGCGTGTTTAAGGAAAAAAAGATAAAGGTTCTGGTTTTTGTACAGCTCTCACCACCCACATCCGAATCTCAGATCGGTTTACACTCAGCCCCTGAATTATTGAGCCGCTTGATGGTGCCTCGTGGTCGCATAGAAGGGCTTATCGTACCACTGTATGCCATCACCGCCTTCACAGTCACAAGTGCCCGGTTTATTCCTGGATGGGAGAGGTGCGAGTGAACGAAACAGCAAGCCCCAGGATGCGATTCAAAGATCCATGTAGCTTCCAATGACGCAAACGACAACAAGAAAGCCCTCTGACCATTGGACGAGAGAACCGACCTATTGCTGTGAAGAAAACTGCGAAAATGTCATCTTTGCAACGAGGCCGTGGATGAAATGAAAACAAGAGGACTGGCTGAAAGCGTGCGCTGAGGATCCGAAATGCAGACCCAGTGTCGAGCCGAGTCTAGGCCATGTGTTGCCTTACCTGCCTGACGGCAAAAAAAGCGTACACGTGAGCACACGTGTGCACATTTACACGTGTGTGCATATGCGTGGGCGCTTCTGTGCATGCGTGCATGCGCACGTACGCGTCTGCGCTGTCGAGCGGCGGGCGTGGCTGCGTCTGGCATGCGAGTGTGAGATTAGACAGGAACCACTGAGGTAATCCCCCTGGTGTTCAAACTGCACAGGAAGAACCCCAGCCCCATGTCCACAGTGGCTTCAACCCGCACTGCCAGGCGTGCTAATGACAAGGACGCGAAGGCCAGCCCCCCCTGGGCTGGAGTCTCTCTACGGAAGTGACGTGCCGATGAGATGCACAGCTTCTGCTCGAAGGGTGCGGGGTGGGGGGTCGGAATCCGAAAGCCACGTGTACTCTACATGTACTTCCCACTGCCTTGTAAACAAGCAGCCACGGGCAGACTGGCAGTCAGGCAGAGAGGTAGACAGAACGACAGTCTGGCAAGCAGGTAGGCTGAAAGGCAGGTAGAACGGTATTCACAAACACGTGCGCACGCGCGCGCGAGCTCACACACACACATGCATGCACACACACGCGCGTGCGCGCGCACACAGAGAGTGAGTGAGAAAGAGAGAGAGAGAGAGAGAGAGAGAGAGAGAGAGAGAGAGAGAGAGAGAGAGAGAGAGAGGGTGGGTGGGTGGGTGTTTAGGTACGCAGGCAAATTAAAACACAAATGATCACACAAAAATTATAGGCAGTCTCAGAGATGCATCGATAACCGTAAAAAGACACGCGCGCACATGCACGCGCACACACTCATAAAAAACCACACATACACCCGCGCGCGCACACACGCGCTCAAACGCAGAAAGCTGGTGGTCAAAAGAAAATACTTGTAGAATGGTATAGTACACTTCCGATTTAAAACATGCACATTCTTTATCTGACAGACACAAAATAACAAAAAGACATGCACACATATACACGCACGCGCGCAAACACTCACGCACTGAAGGAATTATCACGTACATATTTCTTTGTTTACAACACACGGACATTCATAATTATAGTTTCTTGGTCGACCCTCAACCCCCCTCCCCCCCCCCAACTCGCCACCCCCACGTCTCACCATCACCACCCCCACGTCTCACCATCGCCACCTAACGTCTCACCATTGCCACCCCCACGTCTCACCATCGCCACCCCACGTCTCACCATTGCCACCCCCACGTCTCACCATCACCACCCCCACGTCTCACCATCACCACCTCCACGTCTCACCATCGCCACCCTACCACTTGACAGCTTTCGCACTCCTTTCATTCTATGCCCTCCTCCCTAACCCCCACCCCCACCAAACCGCCCTTTCAGGGATGATCACATGATCCATGCCTATCTCCTAATTATTTGGCTCAAGCTCAGCTCGAGCAGTCACGTGGGTAATCCGCATGGAAACTGGCTGAGCGTGATTCTTCCTCACCTTGAGTCATGGTGGGGGGTCGTTCATCTTCGCTTGCTGTTGTGGGCAAGCAGCGTGACTTTAAAAAATAAGAACGAAAAAGTTACAGAAAAATACTGCGCATTGACAAAACGCAAAGCAAGAATGCTGAAAGTCGTGTTTGTGGCAAATCATAATTAATCTATCATTGTTATTCTTTAGGTGCCGTTATGGGACAACTGTGGTCACGAATGCTTATTATTTATTATAGTAGCACAATTACACATTACGTCATGTTGATACAGGACCTGCCACAAAATTCAGTGAGCTCACCCTCATTCAAAAATGAGTCGAAGGAAAACAAAATTTTTGCACAGGGCCACAGCGTAAGGTTGTTCGATGCCAGTAGCAGACGATCTCTTGGGCAGTCTGCTTCTTACTTCCGGTAGTGCGCTGACCGCGGGTTTTAGTTCTAGAGGGGGGTCGGGCCAATTCCCATACTCTGGCCAGAACCCACGCACAGGAATTGGGTCATTCCTGAAACTTCTCCCGGAGAAGACGGGCACCAGCTCAGAGCCTTTCGGAGAAGACAGGAATCAGCTCTCCGAGGACGAGACGTTCGGCTTACGGAATTTAAACGGCGAGTATTTGTGGTCGTTGTGATTGAATTCCTATTGGGTCCTCGGGCTGTTCTTTCCGGTAGTTCTGTGTCAATGCAGTGCGGAAGCACGAGGTGACCGCGATCGCCATTATGGCGGAGCAGGGTATGCTACTCGGACATTCACAGATGCGGAGTTTAAGGACCAATTCGAGTCCGCGGTTTGATTGAGATCCAGAGTGCTTTTTGCTCTTTACATGTTGGCAAAGTATGATTTCCGCAACCTCGGACACGTTTTCTCCAGGTTTTATGTTATTAGCCTATCCACCCGGAGCGGAGAATTGTTGCGACAGACTCGCACCTTCTCCCAAGTGCGCATACCTTGGCATGTTCTTTCACTGTGATAATGTCGCCAAAAAATTTGTGGCGGAGTGCACATCGGTGGCGCATCTTTTGTCGGTTTTTGCCCGATTTTCAGAGTGATATGTAGCCAGAGGCACAACGTGGCAGCGGTGCACCTCATTCGCGCATCATTGGCATGTTTTTGCCCCCTTTTCATGGTGATCATGTGGCCAGTTGCACAACGCGGCAGCGTTGGTGCCTCCATGATGGGGTACACCTCAACAGTACGGGCTATCACACAATAGCGGTGACCAGGGAGACAACTCTGTCAGGCAAGACGAAAAGCAGGGAACAGAGGTAGCCTCCCTTGCCATGACATCTAATATTTAACCATGGTGACCACCCC
>JAWQFJ010002229.1:104673-112173 GCA_034096865.1 Theodoxus fluviatilis
TTCTTCTTCTTCTGCTCGAACATCTTCACACTTGGAGTTCAGTTCTTGAGATGAAAGTGGTGGTCCCCTGAAAATGGTCCACATATTCTTACAGTGCATGGCTACCGGTTGTGGCCATTTCTCCTCTCTCAGTGTGCGCAGATCTCCAAGTCGCTTTGGCAGTAATGTGCAGCGTCAAGGTTTGCTAGGATTCCCCAAGCTGACAGCACTCTTCAGCACTCGCGGTTTTCGTCAGGGTAACCTCACCGGTAGCTCCTAGTCCATGCGCCCTACCATGGGAGCACAGGGGGTTGGACCGCGTTTTGTCTGGCCTGTGGTCAATGCGGGTACTCATAAAAACAAGTATAAAAACCGTCTAGAGGAAGAGGAGATTACATCTCATCCCTGTATTTTTTCTCTCCAAAAGTCTTATATATATGCTCAGAATTCTTTCCATTTTCCTTTTTCCTATGACTGCCCACGCTCTATTTTTGCATGTGTCCCCGTTAACAGAATGTTGCTCAGTGAAAGAATTCTTCAAAGACAACAAAACATGGCAAACTGCCAGCAAAGTGGTCAGGGCATTTCAAACTGAAGGAATCACGCAAGTGGCCCTGACCTAGAGACAAAGCTACACACGAGGCTGCATTCCACAGCACCTGCCAATAAAGAAGCCAAGACGACCTCTGTGTTCCAGATTAAACTTTTCAATATGCACGACTGATGAATTGTATAATTGCCTCTCTTCCGTTGTCTAGGTCTGTTGGTCCTTGCGGTCTGCAACTCCGAACACGACCACCACCACGACCACGGCCACCACCACGAGCATGAGCACGGCCACGATCACCACCACGAGCACCACCACCACCACGAGAAGGAGAGCGGCAGCAGCAGCTGTAGCGAGAGCAAGGTCATCCCCATCCCCATGCACATGAGCGGTTCCAGCTCTGGGTCTGGAGGAGGAAGTGACGCCCTGGTGGCCACGCTGCTGGCCCAGGCTCTCGCTGGAGCTGGAGGGGCAGCAGCCTACGGTGGAGCATACGGTGCTTACGGAAAGTAAACACTCCACTCCAGAGCTTCAGGTACGCCTTGTCACCAAAATGAATTCTTCACTTACTTAATATTCCATGTGAACAAGCCCGTCCATCTCTGGGTGGGCCCGCTGTAATCTCTCTCTCTCTCTCTCTCTCTCTCTCTCTCTCTCTCTCTCTCTGTCTGTCTGTCTGTCTGTCTGTCTGTCTGTCTGTCTGTCTGTCTGTCTGTCTGTCTGTCTGTCTGTCTGTCTGTCTGTCTGTCTGTCTGTCTGTCTGTCTGTCTGTCTGTTTGTTTGTCTGTCTGTCTGTCTGTCTGTTTGTTTGTTTGTCTGTCTGTCTGTCTGTCTGTCTGTCTGTCTGCGTGCGTGCGTATATATATATATATATATATATATATATATATATATATATATATATATGTGTGTGTGTGTGTGTGTGTGTGTGTGTGTGTGTGTCAGTGTGTTTGTGTGTGTGACGCTCGAGTAAGCATTTTGTCGATAGACTCCATTTGCATGAAGTCATGCAAGGAACAAATAAGGGCAGACGTCTCTTGTGACCCAGTTAAGGTTCAAGAGTAAATTCCGGCTGGAGTAGCTCGATGACCCCATCATCAACTGGAGCCTCTGGCTTCTGAGCTTAACTGGGCAGCTCCGGTAGCTCAGCCAGGGCAACAAACAACAAGTAAACAACGAGAGAAGTTCATTTTTACCAAGTCAGGGATCAAATAGGGCTGTGCAGTCAACTCATCATTTCGACCATCATATCACATCATATCATACCACAGAACATCACGTCACACCACATCACATCACATCACATCACATCACATCACATCACATCCTATATCACATCACATCCCATCATGCCTCATCCCCACCCATCAGCACGTACAGCTGTCACCTTCCACTGTGTCACCACGAAACTGGTTTCCGTTTGCAGGGCAGCTGGCCTGGCCCTGTGATGAGACCCGATGTCTGGACCATCTTCGTCACTCTCCTTCTACCGGCAGTCCTCCATATTGCCATGGTGGATCAACAGGCTTCTCGGCTCTTGTGTAATCTTCAGATTTTTGTATGAAAATGAATAAAGTTTCAGAAGCAAATAAACGTTGTTATCTTATTGTGAGGTGTCCTTTCCTGCATGCTTTCTGAAAGTGGTTGATTTGATTGGAACGATGCCCATAAATAATAGCCAAATAATGAGATCCAGCTACACAGGGTGTCGAACGAGAAGTACAACACGAGATAACTGTGAAAGGACAAAGTAAACCAGCCTCTGAGGAAGAAGTCAGTGGGAAGGCCTCAGTTTCGATCCAAAGACGTCTGCAAGCAAGACATGAAGGAGCTTCACACTAAGACAGCACAGACTGGGAGAAAATGGCAAATGATCGGACAAGATGGAGAGCCATTCTGAAGGATAATCTACGTCTGGGGGAATAACAGATCTTAAGACTGTCTGGGAAGAAGAGGGTTCGCTGCCAGGATCACCGTGAATCAGGCGCCGGTCTCCTCAGACCGTTTTCACTGCCTCAGTGAGCATGAGTAGAAACAGCAGGTCGCACCCCAATGTCGACAACACCCGAATGAGGACCTACTACTACAGAAGCGGGTTTCCAAGGACTCTGAGGGGTGATTGATAAGTTAGTGGCCTATGGTCGCAGGAGTCCATTTGATAAAAAATTGCACATTTATTTTTCAACATAGTCCCCTTCTACATTTAGCGCACTTAGTCCAGCGGTGGTGGAGCGTGCGAATCCCTTTGTAGAAGTTGTCCTCTTGAACCTCCAGAAAGTGACCCACAGCAGCGATGGTGTCTCATCAGTGTCAACATGGCGACCAATGATCTCTTTTTTCATACAGGGGAACAGGTAGTAGTCCGAAGGTGCCAAATCAGGTGAAGAGGGTGGATGCTCGATGAGTGTGAATCTGCATTACTGGATGGCAGCTACTACCATTGATCAGGTCCAAAGAGTTTCGGGGTCCAACAAGCTGATACCTTGATTATGTGTAGTTCGTTGTGGATACCTGCATGGAAACGTTTCTGTGAGGTACAGGCTCTGTGGCAATGTACCGCTGCATTACTCGTCCATCTGTTATGGTCATGTCATGAATCCTGCCATTGGCTTCCTGTGTGATGGTGGTGACAGACCTTCCAGAACAAAGGCTGTCTTCCGGACTTTCTCTGCCAAGCTTGAATTTAGCAGCCCACTTCTTCACCAAGCTGTAAGAAGGGACACCCTTTCCTAGTGTTGCCACCGTGTCCCTATGGACCATCTTAGGTGACAAGCCTTTGAGGAAAAGGTAGCGGATGACCTCACGAAGTCCGATGTTGTCCATCTTCTCAGACAGAGCTGAGTTGCAATTTTCAAATATCCAGAACTAAAATCCCTCAAAAGTTATTTTCTTCAAACCTTCTGCATAATCACAAAAAGAGTTGAACTGCACGTGCATAGTACGAAAGATGGATACTTCATCTCCTTCTGCCTTCGGGCACGAACTTATCAATCACTCCTAGTATGATATGCTAGAAAAGGCAATCCAAAAGACGTTTCCGTTTTGTAAATATTTAATCATTGATTGATTGATTGATGGATGGATGGATGGATGGATGGATTGGTTGGTTGGTTGGCTGGCTGGCTGGCTGGCTGGCTGGCTGGCTGGCGGGCGGGCGGGCGGGCGGGCGGGCGGGCGGGCGGGCGGGCGGGCGGGCGGACGGACGGACGGACGGATGGATGGACGGATGGATGGATGGATGGATGGATTATCGATCGATCGATCGATCGATTGATTGATTGTTTGATTGATTGATTGATTGATTGATTGATTGATTGATTGATTGATTGATTGATTGATTGATTGATTGATTGATTCGTTCGTTCGTTCGTTCGTTCGTTTGTTCGTTCGTTTGTTCGTTCGTTCATTCATTCATTCATTGATTTCTTTATTGTCGCTGTAATCATACGTTACATCCAATAGTCAGTTCTTGTGATAAATACATTTCCGAAACTAGACAACCCCTGTTTTTTCGTCCCAATACTGATTCCTATAATGGTTACAGTGATAATTTAAACAACAAAATCAAACAAGTAAAATTAAATATAAAAAAACGCCGTTTGGAATGCCTTAGCGAGATTATCACTGGCCTGGGGAACCCGCATCAGGTAAAGTCAATGTAGATGGATGGTCTCTCAGACAAGAGGGCAACCTTGCTAACGCCATATCTCCTAAATAAGACGTGGTGGCGCAGTGGAACTCGGAGACGTGCGGTGCCAGGCTCTGCGTACTGGAAAGTTCTGGATTCTGCTGAGGTCACAGACCGTCTTGACATGGCGTGATCTGCGACTGCACTCATTCGTGGATTTGCACTGTGGTGCACATGTCTTTATGTCATCGTGATAGGGCTAAAGGTTGTTGTTGTTGTTGTTCGTCCGTCGAGTCGACGAGGACCACTCTAGTCATCTGGGGGTTTCTGGGACTGGCTCTGTCTGTGCGTGCGCAGATGGCTGATGAGGCCGATCCTGGCACGGAAGGTTCTGGGACAAAATGGACACGGGACGAGTGGAACATCTCCAGGACGGTTGATAGAACGGGCCTTTCAGGCTTGTCGCTTCTTTTCTGCGGCGATGGTCCTGTTGGCTTCACATGTTTTAGCGCCTTTGTAAATGGCGGAGCGCCAGGTGGCTCTATTCACTGCGGAGTGTTACCGCGTGTCTGGGTTGATGGCAAACGCTTTCAAATGTGAAAGGTAATCATTGGTTCAATAACACTACCTGCAGAATAACATCTTGAAGCGTGGCACAGGAGAAGTACAAGAAGTTGTTCGAAAGTGCCATGCTGCAAATTGAAGGTGATGTTCTTATGAGAGGACTGATCAAACACGCATGGGCCTCAAACCGATTTACACTGGGGCACTTGAGTGGTCTTGTACTGGCGCCTGTCGACAAGCAAAGACATACACAGACTGCACGCACACTGCCAGATTACAGCACCATCTCCACACCCTGGGGCCGTATGCAAGAAAATAGAATATAGTAATTTATTCCTGAATAGAGGTATTCAAGAATAAAGTGCCAGTGATTTGTATGCAGGAAAACTGAATAGCCCTATCTACGAATAACCAGCCAGAATAGAGCTATTCAGTTTTCCTGCATACGAATCAGTGGTACTTTATTCTTGAATACCTCTATTCAAGAATAAAGTACTGTATTCTTTTTTCTTGCATACGGCCCCTGGTGTATTCCAATCCGCTGCTGGCTCACAGTTCGTTAAAGAAAATTTAATCGAGGGATTTATGTCATCAGGGGTTGATCCCACTACAGTACTCCTGTCAGTAAAGCTACTGCATAGTTTCTGCGCATGCGCAACAATGTCTTTCAAGGCAGTCAAAGTCGACGGCTGCATCACGGCCGTGAAACCCGCATGGGAAATAAGGACTTTTCTTTATCTGGAGTGGCTACTAATTTGCTTCTTCCCAGTCCGCTATAACATTCGTATTAACTAAGTTTGTTTTCTTAGCTAGTAAACACCCAAACAATTAAACACACACACACACACACACACATATATATATATATATATATATATATATATATATATATATATATATATATATATATATATATATATGCAAACAAACGAATACACAATCAAAAAACTAAAGAAAGAAAGAAAGAATGAATAAATAAATAAATAATTTAACTAAATGACTGATTGAATGATTGACTGACCGACCAACAGACAGGCAGGCAGGCAGGCAGGCAGGCAGGCGGGCGGGCGGGCGGGCGGGCGGGCGGGCGGGCAGGCAGGTGGATAGATAAATAAATAAAAAGCATCAGCAAGCGGCAAATAAATACATATTTCTCGTTTAGACTTGCATGCCGTTATCTTGTAACCAAGACGTTTGAAAATTCGATGCAGACAGTTGACACTAGGAGTTGGCATACTGCATTTAACGACCAAAACATCCTTTCTATGCATTCATCTTAATTTCAAAGATAATTTACGGACAAAATTTTATCAGAAATTAAACACAAAATCTCTCGGAAAAAAGCGTCCTTTCGGAGAACTCCCTCAGGACCCATAACTCCATTGTGTGCTCAGCGTAGAGGTATCTCGCCTGCATCTGATTGGCCAACAATGCATGCTTGAAAAATATGTCCTCGCTCGGAAAAATGCGCGTGCACGCATTCATCAAACTGAACACTGCGAATTTATAGTTGTTGACTTTCATTAGAAGTACCAGAATTAATTGTGCCTGCAGAGTCCTGCAATTGCGTAGCACTGTGTTAGATAACACACAGGCAGCACTCTAAGTGTCCAGACACTTCTGACTTGGAGCAAACGAAACAGACAAGGAAGCTCTAGATAAAAATGCACCTTGTCTTTCAGCATGAGGCGGAAGACGGTGGGAATATTGGGGCGCGTTCCTTACGCTAATATCTTGCGTGGCTTGGCAAGGAACGCAAGAAAAGGTCGAGGCGAGTGCGTTTCCCACAGCTCCTCGCTCGCAAAGAGATGCCAGTTTTGCCAAGGAGTCATCGACGGTACTTAGCTCGTACATTAAAACTTACAGTTGGACAACTGTCTTTTTTCTTCTCTTTTCACCATATGAGTTTCAGTAGCTTTACATAAAAGTCAAGCATTAATCACATGTGCTATTAACGTTTTTCTTAATCTCTGGAAATTGTACGAAGAGGTAAATAGTTTCATGACTGAAAAATCTTATTTTGATATTATTTGCACTTTAGCCTAGTTCACTCCAGCACAGTCAAAAACTACCACTGCGAGCTTGTCCTCGAACTCGCTTTTAAAAACAATCGTCTATCCCACCACGAAGAAGAAAAGTCGAGTGATTTTGTCCTAAGGGGACAGGGAAATATTGTCGGGGTGGGGGGTGGGGGTGGGGGTATTGGGAGGGGGGGGAGGAGGCTGAAGAACAAAAGACGTTTGAGGACTAAGTCCTCCAGGGATGCTGTATGGTGAGGGGGATGATTTGCCCCTAGGGAATGTGTCCGAGGTTGGGTGGATTATGTGTATTGTCCGATGCACATTCCATTGGTACTCTTTGAGTGACTATCACTTCAGTGGACGGTATGCAGACGTCAGCTGAGCACCTGGAGCGTTGTAATCACTCAGCAGTTCTTCAGGTGTCTTTTTAAGCTTAGTGCTCCCAGTCATTCCCTGTTTTACTGGTCACGTGCTCTCCGTGGGTCGGGAGGAGAATAGACCCCCACATCTCCTTGCAAGATTCGAAGTGGCGAAGAACTGACAAGATCGAGAACTACTTGCTCTCGCTCTAACCATCTCCATCGATTTTCGTGACCGATGGCCTCACATAGCCTATGTTACGACCATCTCCTTGGTAACGTTGACACACACGGTGTTTTCTTAGCTTGTACCAGGAAAGCCGAAAACCAAGTAGTAAGTATCAGAATCCTTTATTTTTGCACTTGGCACCATACAGGCCGAACTCATCGTCATAGTCTGAC
>JAWQFJ010002229.1:119673-134673 GCA_034096865.1 Theodoxus fluviatilis
GAGCAAACGACAACAATAATGACATGACAGAGGAGACTGAGAATTTACAGTGTAACATCTGGCAGGCAGAGTTTGATTCTACAATAACGACAACCAGCTGGTCGGAAAGACTGTCCTCTGAAAGGTGTCGAGAGATACGAGCATTGCGTCCGTAGCACTGGTTCCTTCTCCAGACTTTCTAGAGGCCGGCCCGGAAAAGGAAAACAAAGCGACACATTGCACTGCGTCCCTGAAACAAATCATAGTAGATGCACTCTGCAATGCATTGAGCCTCTTTCTCACTTTGAGATGTTCACGAAAGCAAAACATGTAATGTTGATGACGATGATGACGACGACAACAACGAAAACACTGTGACAATGACGCCGCCGCCAAAGACTATAAAAGCGTAAACCACGACAATGTTACAATGGCGCTATCTAAAATGGACTGTCAAAGGAAATCAGTGACGTGGACGACAAAAGCATGAACACAACAACGCTATCATTGAGTTTACAAAAATGGACTATCAAAGGACATCGGTGACAAGTAGGACAACAATATGGCCACACTATCTTCATAGAGTCCCAGTGTGGTTGTAAGATTCGCATTCCACGAACTTCTGTAGCTTGAGTGCTTGTTCGTATCGCTGATGTCCTTAGTCATGTTCTCAGTACTGTCACAACTAAATACCTTTTTATCGTGCATTTAAATCATGATATATCGATCCACTTACTTAGATGATTGATTTTGCCCGAGAGAAGGACAACAAACAGTTCAAACTTTCACAAAATTTTCTAAGGCGCCTTTGAGATGGTCAGCTTCGCGCCTACATGCAAAAATTCTTTCTCAAAGCAGACATCGTGTCTACTGAGTGGCCGCCAAAAATGGGAAAGATTTACCTTTGGAGACTTGCCAAGATCATTCGAAGAAGGACATCACCCTCGCGGTCATACGCCCTCCAAGTCGGCACAGAACATTCGTAGACTAAGAGGCGACCACAATTGTTGCCCTTCTCACGTTGCCACAGATGTTGTGACACCAAATTCTCAATCGCTATTGGAAAGAAAAACTTTAACGTGCAGAATCGTATCTGCAGACCTTACACAGAGGGCCCAAAAACCACAAGTTGTGCTTACGCTAACCTGACCAACCCTATTATTTTGACCGACTCCAAACATTTTTTTGGTCGTGAAAAAAGAAGAAAGGAGAATAAAAAGAGGGTAGAAATCGACTTAGAATAAGGAATTGTGTGCTGAATCATCTTCCCAACTTAGGGAATCCATTATTCAAGATTTCTTTTTCAATTTTTTTTCTCCAGCGAAAGAGAAATTGTGAGTTATGTTTAATCTGGCCTCTCCTATTAAAAAAAGGTTTTAAAACGTTTAGGCGTACCAACCGAACACTCCCCCCACCCCCTTTTGGGGGGGTTTAGCAATGTTACCGTAACTACTGTTATCTTTCCTGTTATCCTGGCTATTTCTCAAATTGTAATAATTTTGTTCAATTAAATGTTGTCCATCGCAAGACCAAGCACAGATCCTTGTCCCAACAAGGTAGGGCGAGGACACAGAAGTTGAAACACACCCATCCTGATAATCCTCACCTTGCTCTATTTGCCGTTGTTCCCAAGGACAGGTGCTGCCCCTGGTTGAACTCTGCCATTTGCATTGGCCATGAGTCTGGCAGTCAGGAGAGCTCTGACAAGGGAGGAAACTCCGCTCGACTCCTCTCCCATGGGCATAGGTAGAGGAAGCGCGTGATGGTGACAGTCGCTGTCCCCACTGTGGTGGTGGTAGTGGTCGTGGGAGTGCGAGTGGTCGTGGCCATGCTCATGGCCGTGGTAATGGTCGTGGTCGTGGTTGTGCTCGTTGTAGCTGTCGTCGCCCTCGTCATCGTTGTCGTAGTCCTCGTCACAATGGACGAGAAGAACAAAGAATGCTGGAATGAGATGCAAATTGCTGTAATATGCTTTGCGGGAAAGCAGACGTGTAGAGAGTTCACTGAAAAGTGTCATGATAGGAGACAGAAGCCAACCCATTCTGTGAACCCGAGTCAGTAGTGACTCTGGCGCAATAGACTTGACCCTTTGCATTACAGCTTTGCGCCAACAATAGTTCGCTCTGGTTATTCTTTCTTCCACTTTTTACAGAAATCATTCAGATGTCAAAACTTGTTTCCATTTCAACACAAGCATTTTATTTTCTCGAATAAACGCTTGTTTATTGTCTCAACAAGCGTAATTTATGAGTTTTGTGCGAAATAGTCTCAGAACTACTTTTACGGTGTATGTCAGGGAGCAGAGGGCTATCTCACAAGCCTCTCGTGTGACCTCTAATTGAATATTTCGGACGGAATCCTTCCATCACGTGATATGAACTGTGCTAGAGACTCTTTCTCCGGCAGGCGAAGTCTCCAGTGGACTAGAATGGCGAAGTCTCCAGTGGACTAGAATGGCGAAGTCTCCAGTGGACTAGAATGGCGAAGTCTCCAGTGGACTAGAATGGCGAAGTCTCCAGTGGACTAGAATGGCGAAGTCTCCAGTGGACTAGAATGGCGAAGTCTCCAGTGGACTAGAATGGCGAAGTCTCCAGTGGACTAGTATGGCGAAGTCTCCAGTGGACTAGAATGGCGAAGTCTCCAGTGGACTAGAATGGCGAAGTCTCCAGTGGACTAGAATGGCGAAGTCTCCAGTGGACTAGAATGGCGAAGTCTCCAGTGGACTAGAATGGCGAAGTCTCCAGTGGACTAGAATGGCGAAGTCTCCAGTGGACTAGAATGAAGGCAACCAACATTTGCACAACGAGGAGGAGAAAACCACTCGAGGCGACACTCCAGAGGCTCCAACTTGTAACAAAGTTCACACACACATTGCAGGATGAGGGCTTGAGATTTCATAAATCCTTCTTCGTAAGAGAAGTTTGTCAAGACGTCGAGGCGGAGCCTCAGGTACTTGTTTAAGGACTTTGCCCGCTGTACCCGTTACATTCGCTTCACAGGAGTATGACAAAAAATGACCAACTCTCCGGAGGGAGAGAGAGAGAGAGAGAGAGAGAGAGAGAGAGAGAGAGAGAGAGAGAGAGAGAGAGAGAACTGAACTGAACTGAACTGAACTGAACTGAACTGAACTGAACTGAACTGAACTGAACTGTTTAATTGTTAAGCCACCAGCCTGTCACAACATACATAGTGATCATACTGCGTCGGCAGATGAAAAATCAGTCTCAAGCGCCTCTCGTCTTCTCTTAAACGCATGGTATAGATAAACTGCTAATGCTCGTATTTGTGTACAATCACGTGTTGATAGATCATCTGCGCTTCTTATTACCGAAGGGAAATCAAATGAAAAATACTTCTGTCTAATGTATTCAAACAATAGACAAGAAAATAGGCAATGAATTTCACACTCAAAAGTCTCCCTACAAGCAGGACAGATGTACAAATTATCTTCCGCTCTATCTTTATATCTATTATTGTGACAGAACAACTCGCTGAAGCCAGTTCTAAACTGAATGTAGATGTCGTGTAAAGTATCCAGAGCAAATAAATAGCTTTCTTTTGTCCACGTTTTAAACTTCCTGTAGAACGTGTACCTTTCGCTATTCAACAGGGTTTGTGACCAATAGCCACAGTACTCTTGGACTAAGCGCCCTTTCAAATCTTTGAAAAATTATCTATCATTATGCACCATCTGATTATCCCATATATGTTGAAAATCATATCTATACAACACTTCCTTGGTCTTATTTGCCCAATTTTGTTGATTGTCTGAATTTAACATCATCTCATAAACTAGATGAGGGTATCGTGAAGTTTCCATACGTAATATCCGTATCCAGAACTTCAAAGAACGAATTATGCGACTAAAATTCAAAGGGTGTCTTCCACATTCGCCGTAGACAATCAGATTTGGAGCCCTTGACGGTAGATTGAGGTATCTTTTCATTGTTTGCATATGTACATTCTCAATGACTGAACAGTTATCCAGATCCCATATCTCTGCCGAATATATAAGAACACTGGACACCTGTGCATCAAACATCTTTAAAAAAAGACATCGGGTGATAAACATTGTAACTTTCTGATACACCTTGTGATCTAAGCAGCATTAGCCTTAGCTCTATGAACAAGATCTAAATGGAGCAAATTGAACAAAAATCTTATAGTAAACATGGAGTCAAGGTATCTGTATTCTGGCGTTACTTCCAACCGCTCACCACACAAATGCCATTTTTCTTTTCCCACGAGAAAGCCGCCGTTACGGAAAAGATCCACTTTGGTTTTCTCTCGATATACAGTCAGACCAACAGTATCAGCTTCCTTCTGTAGTTGATTCAATTGATTTTGCAAACCCATAGCAGTATCAGAAACGAGAACGATGTCATCGGCGAATAACAGCAGATATAATACAGTATTGCTAAGCATGATTTGGATTCCATGTTTACCATTTTGAATCACTAGCCTGGCCACATAGTTCACAATGAGAGGAAAAATTATCGGACTCATCTTACAGCCTTGTTTCAGCCCGAGAAACATTCTAGGGGGTCCGTGCAGCAGCCATTGCATCTTATTCTACATATCACCTTTGAGTATACTGCCTGTAGTATGCTCAACATCCTTCCTTTAATTCCATAGGAAATAAGAATATCCCAGAGAACGGTTCTGTTAACCATATCGAACGCCTTCAGTCAACAAAGGCTGCACTAACCTTCCTTCTCCTCGACAAATTGTGTTTTACCAAGGCCTAACAATATTGTCTATAGTGCTGTAGCCCCGACGAAAACCAGCCTGTTCCTCCACGACATTATTACTTTCCGCCCAGTCCTGCAGCCTGCTGGTGAGTATGGATGTTAATACTTTGCTGAGGATACTCGTAAGCGATATACTTCTATAGTTATCCGTGAGAGAGAGAGAGAGAGAGAGAGAGAGAGAGAGAGAGAGAGAGAGAGAGAGAGAGAGAGAGAGAGAAGAGTATGGAAGCAGACGATAGCGGGCTCTGCCAGCTATCATATTTGCTTCCTCCTCCTCCTCCTCCTCCTCCTCCTCCTCCTCCTCCTCCTCCTCCTCCTCCTCCTCCTCCTCCTCCTCCTCCTCCTCCTCCTCCTCCTCCTTTCTCCTCCTCCTTTCTCCTCCTCCTCCTCAAAGGGCGTGTATTGGTGGTTGAGTGTTCAGCAGTTTCCTGTGGGACCTTATCAATGTAACACCCGCCACACGACCCACACAGGGGTATGGCAAAAGACTATCAGCTGTCCAGAGGGTAAAATGACAGAACAGAGAGATAGAGAGGAGAATGGAAGCAGACTACAGTGGGTGAGGAGGGGGAGGGGAAGGGGGAGGGGGAGGGGGAGGGGGAGGGGGAGGTGGAGGACGACGACGACGAACAGGAGGACGATCATGAGGAGAAGAAGGAAAATGAGGAGCAGGAGGAGCAGTTGCAGAAGGAGGGAAAGCAGGTGTGTAGGGGTATTAGTAGTGACGTGGCGGCGGCCATGGCAGTAGTAATAGTGGAGGTCTACATTTTTCACAACAATAATCTTCGTCTACTGTCCCAAATACTGTTTCCAAAATCCACAACTTCACTTTCTTAAAAGAATTTTGCTCAAGTATGTGCAATCAAGACAGTTGGCAGTTTCACTTACCGGCGAAAATGGCGAAGCCTGTCAGAAGGCGCATTTTCATCGTGGATCAGAAACTTGTTAAGGATCGAAATCTTAATTCCACACGAAGAGACAATGCCGGCAGAGTGTAAAAAAGTTCTCTTTTATATGAACTGACACACGGAAATGAAGATGACGATGACATCGTTTCGATTCAACTCTCTCGAAGAAAGTTATGAATCAGAAATCACGGCAAACATCGAATTTCGTCACTGGAACACTCAGTGCTGTCTCCTGCTGGTTGTCGTATCAGGGGAGGTAACTGGGTCCGGGTTCATTTCTCATCTAGGGCTTTTTCTGCCCGTCAAAGATACGAGGTCCCTCCCTGTACGACTCAGGCGGTTGCGTTCCCTGATTGATCAGCTATCACTTGCGCGTAGAAGCGTGGGTATTCAATGACAGTAAGCAGGAATGTTTATAAACATAATGTCGTTATTTTCCTCGTCGTCGGCGTCTTTGTCCACCTGCTTCTCCCGCTTTTCCTTACAACATTATCTAATACAGAAAGAACTAGATCAATGGATGGATGGATAGATGATGGACGGATGAATAGACGAATCGATGGACACATGAATGAATGGATATGTATGTATGTATGTAGTAGCTTCTATAACGCGCTATACTCACGCCGAGGCATGCTCAAAGCGCCCACAATTTGTCTTAAACAAAAAGGTCTTAAGTTTTTTCCGGAAGCTGGCCAGGTTCTCTGACCTCCTCAATTCTTCTGGGGCTACATTCCAGAATCTTGGATGGATGATGGATGAATAATGAACGATTGAATGGATGGATGAATGAATGAATTGATGGTTGGATGGAAGGATGGAGGGGTGGAGGGAGGAAGGGAGGGAGGGATGCATTAACTGTGTCAAAAGAGTTGCGTTATGAGTTTGGGTGTAAACCAATGAAAGACGTTATCTTTGACATGAAACACTACAAAAGGCCTACTTGATTTCAATAGGAGAATGTGATACTACACAATAGAAGGTGAAATATCACGAATAAAAAGGGAGGAACTGAACTTCATCTGGAGGAAAATAATTTACAAGCTTTAAAATCTAGTGAAATAAATTGTGTACAACTGTGGGATTGCTACGGTACGATATATTTTACAGAAAAAGTCGAAAAGCAAGTTGTCATTCTTAACAGAATAAGAAATTGAATAAAGTCATCACAAGCCCTTATTTCTCTTTTACATACACCAAGCTCAACACAGATGGAGAGTGAGAGAGAGAGAGAGAGAGAGAGAGAGAGAGAGAGAGAGAGAGAGAGAGAGAGAGTGGGAGAGAGAGAATGTGTGTGTGAGTGTGTGAGTGTGTGTGTGTGTGTGTGTGTGCGTGTGCATGTATGTGTGCGTGTATGTGTACGTGTGTGTGTGTGTGTGTGTGTGTGTGTGTGTGTGTGTGTGTGTGTGTGTGTGTGTGTGTGTGTGTTTATACCTGTAGAGGAATGTGCAGCTAGAATGGAAGGCGATTTAGATAAGTTGAAGTTGAAGTGGAGTATTCTTTTCTTGGAAAAGAGTTACGTTACACATTCAAGTTAGTTGGTGTAGTTGTGTGTACATGGTTGGTTACAATGCCTATATATATATATATATATATATATATATATATATATATATATATATATATATATATATATATATATAATGTATCTTTGTTTGACTGTACTCTTCACTGCATATGAAGTGGGTTTTTTCCTTTGTTTGTTGTTGTTGTTGTGGTGGTAGTTTTTGTTTGTTTTGGGTTTTTTGTTTGTTTGTTGTTGTTTTGTTATGGTTTTGGGGTTGTATGGGTTTGTTGTGTGTGTGTTTTTTATGTGTGTGTGTTGTTGGTTGGTTTTTTGGGGGTGGGGGGGGGGGGGGGGGAGGGATGGGGGCAGTCGTCGAAATTGTTGTCTCGCTCCTGCAGAAAGAATTAACACTTGACGGTGAAATATCTCACCTACATACCTGACTGTCGTGACCTCAAACTGACTCTAATTAAGGGAGGTAATCCGATTATCAACCGCTAGGGGCGCCCCGGAGTGCCAGCGTCATTTGACTTCCTGAGTTCAATGGAGTTCGGGGTCACGCCCTAGTTTTCTGTGCTTGTGCAGTCATCAGCAGTTCGAAAAATGGGAAGCAACGAATCCCATTCCTACCTCTTCCACTCCACTAAAAAAAAGTTTAACCCTCAGAAAGCCACCTCCCCTGCCCTTCACTCGAAGCCCCATCGCGGAGCATAGAAACGATCTTGCGTACTGTTTTGGGGTTTATCACCCGTCATTTCAAAATTATATGACAATGAGGATTTATAGCATTTTACTTTTTTTCCTGGTGGGTCCATCTTTTTGCGTCGCCGTAATACGTTGATAAATTCGCTTAAGACAAGGAATCACAGGAACACTTCCTTGTTATCTTTTTAAAAACAAAGGTATAGATCTCACAGAGCGATTAATCAGCCATGACTGAGTGAGTCTCAAACTTTATCTCTCTGTTCTACCCCGATCAATGGATTTCTCGATCACTTTCTTGCTGGTGACATACTGAGCGACAGCAAGGATGCACACAATCAGGCGTTAGTGCTGTCTCTACTCTCTGGGGAATAATTGAACTGGAAGCTTGCTTTTGGTCACGTCAAAGAACCACCTCTCTGCACTGAGCTTTAACTGCTCTCACAGGTACCAGGTTTTACTCCTAGTTGGGGAGAGGTACTGCGAGTAAAGACTCGCGCGCGAGTTTTACTCCTAGTTGGGGAGAGGTACTGCGAGTAAAGACTCACGCGCGAGTTTTACTCCTAGTTGGGGAGAGGTACTGCGAGTAAAGACTCACGCGCGAGTTTTACTCCTAGTTGGGGAGAGGTACTGCGAGTAAAGACTCACGCGCGAGTTTTACTCCTAGTTGGGGAGAGGTACTGCGAGTAAAGACTCGCGCGCGAGTTTTACTCCTAGTTGGGGAGAGGTACTGCGAGTAAAGACTCACGCGCGAGTTTTACTCCTAGTTGGGGAGAGGTACTGCGAGTAAAGACTCACGCGCGAGTTTTACTCCTAGTTGGGGAGAGGTACTGCGAGTAAAGACTCACGCGCGAGTTTTACTCCTAGTTGGGGAGAGGTACTGCGAGTAAAGACTCACGCGCGAGTTTTACTCCTAGTTGGGGAGAGGTACTGCGAGTAAAGACTCACGCGCGAGTTTTACTCCTAGTTGGGGAGAGGTACTGCGAGTAAAGACTCACGCGCGAGTTTTACTCCTAGTTGGGGAGAGGTACTGCGAGTAAAGACTCACGCGCGAGTTTTACTCCTAGTTGGGGAGAGGTACTGCGAGTAAAGACTCACGCGCGAGTTTTACTCCTAGTTGGGGAGAGGTACTGCGAGTAAAGACTCACGCGCGAGTTTTACTCCTAGTTGGGGAGAGGTACTGCGAGTAAAGACTCACGCGCGAGTTTTACTCCTAGTTGGGGAGAGGTACTGCGAGTAAAGACTCGCGCGCGAGTTTTACTCCTAGTTGGGGAGAGGTACTGCGAGTAAAGACTCACGCGCGAGTTTTACTCCTAGTTGGGGAGAGGTACTGCGAGTAAAGACTCACGCGCGAGTTTTACTCCTAGTTGGGGAGAGGTACTGCGAGTAAAGACTCACGCGCGAGTTTTACTCCTAGTTGGGGAGAGGTACTGCGAGTAAAGACTCGCGCGCGAGTTTTACTCCTAGTTGGGGAGAGGTACTGCGAGTAAAGACTCGCGCGCGAGGATCTAGAATCCCGGCAGTTTCGAACCCAGCATTTGTCAGCGCCGCCATATTGGACCCCCTGCACCATGCAGGTTGACCCCGTAGAGCAATTGGAGATCAGAAGTATGGAATGAGGCCTCGTTGCACATGTCGACATGCGGAGTGTGTTTAGAGGTAAAGGCATGCTTTTATATAGCGACTAATCACCTTTGTCTCGGTCTCAAACACTTTGCACTTTACTCCTTGTCAACGATCCGCTTGATCAATCCTTCATTGTAACCTGTGGACGAATTTAGTGACAGACAGATAAGATGAATGCAGTCAAATAGGTCTCCACTCCCTAAGGCATATTCCAATTCCATGCTGGCTCATGGTTGCATGCGAGGGATAATCGCACTGCAGTGTGCCATCTCTACCCTCACAGGTACCTGGTTTTACTCCTATATGGGAAGAAGCAATGTGAGTTCAGCATCATGTTCAATGCTCCAACTATCGGGCTCCATGGAGATTCGAACGCTGAACCCACTGGCTGCAACCGACTGCAGATTGAGCGCGCTAACCACAGCCAAAAAGAAGTGTACTGAAGCAGGATGTTACCAGCATGAAATTCACGCTCCAAGTTAAAGTCCTCTATTTTAAGCATGATGTTACCAGCCTGAAACACACTCCAAGCCAAAGCCCTCTCTATTTTAGGCACTATGTTACCAGCCTGAAACTCACGCTCCAAGATAAAGCCCCGTGGCTGCATGTGCAATTGCAGCACTGTCGACATGGTATTTCAACTGGGAGTACTTTGTACCTGTATCAATGAACTCTCTACCGCTGTTGCCTATTTATTCATCTTCAAACTTGCTGTTTGTCAAACTGAAAAATGGCTCCGCCCGAAACGTTTATTTCTATACTAAACCAGTGGTTTTGTTTTGTAAAGCCCTCTACTTTAAGCCCTATGTTACCAGTCTGAAACTCATACTCCAAGCTAAAGTCCTGTACTTAAGCACGATGTTACCAGCGTGAAACTCACACTCCAAGCTAAAACCCTGTACTTAAGTACGATGTTACCAGCGTGAAACTCACACTCCAAGCTAAAGCCCTGTACTTAAGTACGATGTTACCAGCGTGAAATTCACGCTCCAAGCTAAAGCCCTCTACTTTAAGCCCTATGTTACCAGTCTGAAACTCACACTCCAAGCTAAAGTCCTGTACTTAAGTACGATGTTACCAGCGTGAAACTCACACTCCAAGCTAAAGTCCTGTACTTAAGTACGATGTTACCAGCGTGAAACTCACACTCCAAGCTAAAGCCCTGTACTTAAGTACGATGTTACCAGCGTGAAATTCACTCTCCAAGCTAAAACCCTGTACTTAAGTACGATGTTACCAGCCTAAAATTCACACACCAAGCTAAAGCCCTCTACTTAATAAAGCACGATGTTACCAGCCTGAAATTCACTCTCCAAGCTAAAGCCCTGTACTTAGGCACGATGTTACCAGCTTGAAATTCACTTTCTAAGCTAAAACCCTGTACTTAAGTACGATGTTACCAGCCTGAAACTCACACTCCAAGCTAAAGCCCTCTACTTAATAAAGCACGATGTTACCAGCCTGAAATTCACTCTCCAAGCTAAAGCCCTGTACTTAGGCACGATGTTACCAGCTTGAAATTCACTTTCTAAGCTAAAACCCTGTACTTAAGTACGATGTTACCAGCCTGAAATTCACTCTCCAAGCTAAAGCCCTCTACTTAATAAAGCACGATGTTACCAGCCTGAAATTCACTCTCCAAGCTAAAACCCTGCACTTAATCACGATGTTACCAGCCTGAAACTCACACTCCAGGATAAATCCTTAGTTTAAAACACTGACTGGTCGACGACCGTCGTTCTCTATCTAAAAAACACACAATGCAAGATAAAGTAATACAACGCTCATGAAGGCGACGACGTGTAGACCTGCAGACAGGTAAGTTTTGATGCAATTCAAATTTTTTTATGAGAAGTCTACGTGGGGCGTAACAGGTAAAAATATGTACTTGTATGATCGCATCACATTCGCTTGTTCCTCCTGTATGTAAACCTTTTCACCTGTTGCATTTGACAAAGACTTTTTCGTCGAAAATTTGCGATGTTTACTTTTTTGTGTGCAAAGCACTCCTGAAGCTGTCTCACTGTGGATTTGGAGAAGGCACATAAGGCCTAAACAGGCCTGATGTCACAATAGAGAGATACCTCCCGGTGGCACAGAAGTGCTGCTTGGGGCCGGCTGTGCGAGTGCTACTGGAGCAGGCCCCGAAAACACAATGATCACAGAAATCCAGCTGATGAGGGAGGTATCAAAAACTGAAGCACTCCTGGTGGGCGGCGGAGGGGAATCGGATCAGGCCCTCAAACTAACCATTGGTCACAGTGACATCGTCTTCTCTCAGTCTGTTAGAAATTTAGGCGTCATGTTTGACGATGACCTGTCAATGAGAACTCATATCAACAAAGTCTGTCAGTTAGCATATTATGAGTTAAGGAAAATTAGTACCATTCGTCATTATCTTTCTCAGCAGGCCACCAAAACGCTCATCACATCACTTGTTCTGTCTCGTCTCGACTATGGAAACTCTCTTCTCGCTGGCATCCCTACTCTCTGCTTAACAAACTCCAGAAAGTTCAAAATTGCGCTGCTAGGCTAGTTTTTCGATGTCCCAAGCGTACCCATGTCTCTCCACTCCTACATACACTTCACTGGCTCCCCATCTCTCAGGGATAGATTATAAACTTGCTACTTTGTGCTTCAAGACCATCAACAACACCGCACCACACGCTCTTACAGAAATTCTTACAGTCTACACGCTCTCCAGATCTCTACGCTCAGCTGCTGACTCTAGAATACTTAAGGTTCCCCGTCGTAACAAGAAAACTCAAGGACAGCGTGTCTTCTCCTATATTGGACCTGTAACCTGGAATAGTCTCCCTCTCTCAGTCCGTCATTCTGATACTCTGCCCCAGTTCAAAAGTGCTCTAAAGACCCACCTCTTCCGATCCGCCTTTCCCCCTGAGCTGCTTCGCCTTACTTGACCTTGCCTGCAAGTGCTGTGTATATTGTATAGTTTGTTCTATTGGACTTTAATTTTTGTTTTGTTTATGTGTGTAGTGTGTGAGTTTTTGTGGGAATGTGGTGTTGAGTGGTTGTATGAGTGTTGATTCTTTGGATTGTAAACGCCATGAGCTTGCCTGTCAAGGGAAGGTATGTGCGTAAATAAACTATATTATTATTATTATTATTACTATTATTATTATTATTATTATTATTATTATTATTATTATTATTATTATTATTATCATTATTATTATCTAGGCAGCAGGGGCTGTTTGATAATCTCTGTCTTGTGTCCCATTTAACCTATTTAACCTGTCTCTACATTTACATGCCTTCGCCTGAACAAACGACCCCAGATAGCCTTGCGCTGACTAATCCCATCATGCTGCATGTCCAAGTTGGCGCTGTTACCATGACGACGTGCATCGTGCTCTTACTATGACTCTGCCTAAAGTAAGTATGCTAAAAACTTAGTGAAGGCGGATGGTGCTGTTGTATGTACTGTGTGCTCTCTATGTATGTATGTGTTGGTGTGTCATGCTGTGTGCATGTAAAAGGGCAACGTAGTCATACATTTTAATTGATTTCATTATCATAGTTTTTCTGAGTTTTATTATAACTTTTATAATCATTAATGACCCATGTATGCTGTTTACCAATTTAATTTCCTTGTGGATTAATAAAATGATATGAGTTATGAGTCTTTGCTGGAGAAATACGCAGAATTAATAGCGGAGTGCTTACTTGCGTGGGTATATTGCAGCTACATTGGGAACAAATGGTAACAACAGTCACTGTCAAACTGGAGAATGTTGCGGTATGCATAAACGAAAATAAAAACCACCATAAGCACTAAACATTATGAAATGTGAGCAAATGGTTTGATTGAATTTCTTGCTCTATTAAAAATGATACAATGCTCTGATCTTCACTGATCTGCTCTGAATAATGGTGCAAAGGTTGGTCAGTAATACTATTACTAATACTGAGCACATTTTGCTTTTGAGCTGCGAGTTTCTTCAGAATAAAAATTACAACTCATTGTGCATTTGGCGTTAATATTTGGATAAGAATTATTGACATTCGTGTAAACTCGTGTCCAAAAGTTGGAGCTGAACTCTCAGTTGATTCCTGTTTGAGAAGGGTATTGACAGTGTTGTTATTCCAAATAGCATTCATCACTTGCCATCCATGTAGATCGCATTGACATGCGCAAACTTCATATATATAAGTCTTAAAATGTCATTCAAAAGAAACGTTGCAAGGTGAATCGTTGTCCAAACTGTATCAGTAAGTTAATATGTGTTGGTGGTTCTCGTACTTTCGGTAAGAAGTTTCGGAGCAGAAGCTCGTGAGGAAGTTCAACACTCATCACGCAGGGCTCAACCACGACTTTGGGTTTATGGCACACTACAGATGAGGAGGCTTGACCTCGCATGTGCCTAGCATGCATTTTACCCGATAAGACGTTGAGAAGTGAACTTCTCTCGTCGTCTACCTGTTTTTAAAAAAACACTCGCTAGTCTCTCTTCACTACGGCCAGATGGAGCGCTACTCCGAAAGCTTGCCGAACAACTTTCTCCCCAGCCATTACCAGCAGCAACCACAGCTCTTGCAGCCGCTCACACTCACAGCAACAACAGCCGCCGTCTGCACCACAGCTGCCACTTCGAGCTGCCACTTCCAGCCGCTGTCCATAGACCTGCTGCAGCAGCCAGTCCATCCAGGCACGACGACTCCAACCAGAGAGCTCACGCCTGACGGCGAACGCTCGAGAGCGTGCGCCAATTAAACAGCCGTTTTCAGTGCTAAAAGAATTAAGAGAGAATACGATTAGTCGGACTCCGTGTCACGATTCACCTTCCACTAGTGTCAGTCCGACCCCGGCAACCATGCACCCTCTTTTATTACATTAAGAAGTTTCGGATTGCGAGTGCTGTAGTGGATGTGAAAATTACATGGCAAGTAAAAGTCTGTCAAATCTCATGCTGTTACACCCTAAATAGTTTCGGATTGCGAGTGCTGTAGTAGATGTGAAAATTACATGGCAAGTAAATGTCTGTCAAATCTCATGCTGTTACACCCTAAATGGCTTTATGAGACAGACTCGTCATACTTTTCCTTTCAGCAAATCCGTTGAATATCTGACTTGCAATAAAAGTGATCGATTCAGAAAATTCTGTTAATCTCTTCTATGTCACCTGCAACGATAGTTCATTGTTGCTCCTGCATGGTAACAAAGCCAATGCAGTATAATACGTTACCATGGAAGAGCATTCATTTGTCGTGTCAAAATATTTCTCTAAAAAGATTAAATACGCTAGCACATTGTAGCATATTGTTATCTTAGTTTCAAAAACCACGACCGGCAGATTTTTATTGACTTGTCGGTGATTGATGTGTGGTAGGTGCGTGGCTGTCGAGCATGGCGGAAGACGTTATAACGTGGATGGGATGTGGATAGATGACTGTTCAAACTCCTTTATTATTCTTCCTTACAAGGCGGCGTACAAAAAACACGCGACACAAACCGCGTCCACTCACTTCCCTATCCCCTTCCGATTCCTTCGCTTTCGAACTTCTT
>JAWQFJ010002229.1:144673-149673 GCA_034096865.1 Theodoxus fluviatilis
TTCAGCGTTGCCTGGACACTATATTCCTTCCAATGGACGGTAACCAATACAATCTAGACAGAAAAGATTAGCCTAAGATTTTCAGCTGTTGTGAAGAGACCATATCAGCGCGCAAACCATCGTGACTCCATTCGCAAGGAAAGTCCTTCCTGCTCGAGCACAGACGGCACGAGCACAGCTGGACCCTTAGATCCGTCTAGTTCGTCCTTTAGCGGCGAAGAAGACCTACACTTCTTCCTATGTGGTTGGACTGAGATGCGATGGGTACGGAGGCTGATAAGGTCTGTACTGTCCCGGAACGTTCTTCCACGCTTTGGACACACGTGGGAGGATAAGGTAGTAAGGTAAAGGCACGGTTTTATATAGCGACTTACCACCCATGTCTGGGTCTCAGAGCGCTTTACACTTTTCCCCCTGATCACGGGGCCGATTGATCAATCCCTCACTTGCACCTGACGACAATCACAGTGACAGACAGATAAGGCGCACACAGTCAGGTTCCAGCATCAATTCCATTCCCCGGAGAGTGTACAGCACACTTATGTGAGGCTCTCCCAGTCCCTCTATTTCTGCTGAGAGTGATTTATCCATTGTCTTCAATGTTGACTTCCGGCACTGAAGAGTCACAATGAAACATGAAGATTATGCTCAGTTCCACAAGATAAATGTGTGAGCAATATCTGCTCTATGGTGTGTGTGTGTGTGTGTGTGTGTGTGTGTGTGTGTGTGTGTGTGTGTGTGCGTGTGCGTGAGTACGTGCGTGAGTGCGTGCGTAGGTGTGCGCGAGGGTGAGTATGTGTGTATGTGTTCGGTTTAGTACGGATTGGGTACTGAAATAACAAAGCACAATATTGTGAAATATGAACCACAAACACGTGGAAACAGAGAGAGACTGGCAACATTGTATTAGATCAGAAAAACGCATTTGCAGTAATCGACCGCTATCTGCAACGCATCAACACTCATCCAAAGACGTTGAGGAAACCGCAACTTGTAGCAAGCAGTTTAATTAAGCTTTGTCCCGAGCCTGGCAGGACCGAGGAGACCTCGTCTGCTCTGGACGACATATCTTTTGTAAAACATTTCTCTCCAAAGTGTGACACACTGACGCAGAGACAGTGATACTAAATACACAGTTTGAAAATCGTGTTGGAGTGAGACTGTAGTACTAATGAGACAAGTATTTAGTGCAGTATTTTAACTTCAAAGGAAGAATTACCCAGCTAACCTTTGAATGTGCTTCAACATTACAACAGAATGAATACCTCCAACTGGATAATATATTCAACTATGAACAACAACAAGAGGAGAGCTCATTGTTTGTTGAAAACATGTTCTGAAGAACGAATTCTATGACTGTCATTTAAATAAAGAAAGTTTTTGGTGTGCATGTTTGCTACATATCAATGTTGATTCTAATTACAGAAGGTACATCATGCTATTTCTCGTACTATTTAAAGTCGTTGTTTCCTTTTCATGTTGGTAAAAACGAAAAGACAAACAGAGGTGAAAGTAGATACTCGAGCTGTTGACCCCTACATGTTGACCCCTACTTATTGACCCCTACATGTTGACCCCTACGTGTTGACCCCTACATGTAAACACCCAAGGCACATCAAATCCAAATCATAACGAAATGATGCTTAAACTGAAGCATCAACCAACATCACTGTTTGACACAAACTTTTTTTCCTTAATTTCTCATACGTGTACAAAATCAATGTTTGACAAAAACCAAGCTGCGCAAAATCTGAGCTCCCAGATAATTTACTTGCTCATATTTGTAGAGTATTGTGTGGGCCATGATCCCACTGGATATTAATATGAGTGAGGTGTCATATTGAGCGAGATCAATATATTCCTTATTCATAAATACAAAAGCAACATGCCTTAAACAGTTCCTTCTGTTCCCTGGTGCATGCGTGAGTGTGTGTGTGTGTGTATGTATGTGTGTGTATGTATGTATGTGTGTATGCGTGTGAGTGTCTGTGTACGTCTGTGTATGTGTGTGTGCATGTGTGTAAATGCGTGCGTGTGTATATGTGTGTGTTGTGTGTGTACGTGTGTGTGTATGTGTGCACGAGCGTATGCATATATATATGTATGTGAGTATGTGTATGTGTGTGCGTGTGTGTGCACGCATGCGCATATGTCTCTGTGTGCGTGCATGCGTGCATGTGTGTGTGTGTGTGTGCCCATTGATTATCGTGAGTCTTTTTTTTTCCAAATATGTTTTGACTCATTTCCCTATTCATGCAAATAAGTAAAACGTTTTTAAAACCGCAATGGTTGGATGCTGTGTAGATGTATATCTACATTTGCAAATTCTCACATTCACACACACATGCGTCTGTGCACGTATGCATTTAACACGCACACACACGTGTAATGCACTCATGGTACATGCACACACGCGAACACACACACACACACACACACACACACACACACACGTACATACATACACACACGCACTCACACACACACGCGCGCGCGCACACACACACAATTGTACATACGGTTAAGAAGAACATGACAATTTACATTCTACATGTCTATATGAGAAATGAATATGAATGAATGAATGAATGAATGAATGAATGAATGAGCGAACGAACAAATGAATGTATGGATGAATGAATGAGTGAGTGAGTGAACTTTTACAACCTGTCAGCCTTTTGTACGAGCGAATACTGTATAAGGGCGTGAATCACGAACATTGATAGAACTGGTTGGAGTGAAAACCAGTCGAGCCTCGACTTTCTAGTTAATCACCTTATGCTCGTCGCAAAGGGAAACGTGATGGGTCTATTCCTACCCCCAACACATAGTGGGTCTATTCCTACCCCCAACCCCCAGGGAGCCTATTCCTACCCCCAACCCACAGGGGGTCTATTCCTACCCCCAACCCCCAGGGGGCCTGTTCCTACCCCCAACCCACAGGGGGCCTGTTCCTACCCCCAACCCACAGGGAGTCTATTCCTACCTCCAACCCACAGGGAGCCTATTCCTACCCCCAACCCACAGGGGGTCTATTCCTACCCCCAACCCACAGGGAGCCTGTTCCTACTCCCAACCCACAGGGGGCCTGTTGCTACCCCCAACCCACAGGGGGCCTGTTCCTACCCCCAACCCACAGGGGGCCTGTTCCTACCCCCAACCCACAGGGGGCCTGTTCCTACCCCCAACCCACAGGGGGCCTATTCCTACCCCCAACCCACAGGGGGTCTATTCCTACCTCCAACCCACAGGGGGCCTGTTCCTACCCCCAACCCACAGGGGGCCTATTCCTACCCCCAACCCACAGGGGGCCTATTCCTACCCCCAACCCACAGGGGGCCTGTTCCTACCCCCAACCCACAGGGGGTCTATTCCTACCTCCAACCCTCAGGGGGTCTATTCCTACCCCCAATCCATAGTGGGTCTATTCCTACCCCCAACCCACAGGGGGTCTATTCCTACCCCCAACCCACAGGGGGCCTATTCCTACCCCTAACCCACAGGGGGTCTATTCCTACCTCCAACCCTCAGGGGGTCTATTCCTACCCCCAATCCATAGTGGGTCTATTCCTACCCCAACCCACAGGGGTCTATTCCTACCCCCAACCCACAGGGGTCTATTCCTACCCCAACCCACAGTGGGTCTATTCCTACCCCAACCCACAGGGGTCTATTCCTACCCCCAACCCACAGGGGGTCTATTCCTACCCCCAACCCACAGTGGGTCTATTCCTACCCCCAACCCACAGTGGGTCTATTCCTACCCCCAACCCACAGTGGGTCTATTCCTACCCCCAACCCACAGTGGGTCTATTCCTACCCCCAACCCACAGGGGTCTATTCCTACCCCCAACCCACAGGGGTCTATTCCTACCCCCAACCCACAGTGGGTCTATTCCTACCCCCAACCCACAGTGGGTCTATTCCTACCCCCAACCCACAGTGGGTCTATTCCTACCCCCAACCCACAGTGGGTCTATTCCTACCCCCAACCCACAGGGGGTCTATTCCTACCCCCAACCCACAGTGGGTCTATTCCTACCCCCAACCCACAGTGGGTCTATTCCTACCCCCAACCCACAGTGGGTCTATTCCTACCCCCAACCCACAAGGGGTCTATTCCTACCCCCAACCCACAGTGGGTCTATTCCTACCCCCAACCCACAGGGGGTCTATTCCTACCCCAACCCACAGGGGGTCTATTCCTACCCCTAACCCACAGGGGGTCTATTCCTACCCCCAACCCACAGGGAGTCTATTCCTACCCCCAACCCACAGGGGTCTATTCCTACCCCAACCCACAGTGGGTCTATTCCTACCCCCAACCCACAGGGGGTCTATTCCTACCCCCAACCCACAGGGGGCCTATTCTTACCCCCAACCCACAGGGGGTCTATTCCTACCCCCAACCCACAGGGGGTCTATTCCTACCCCCAACCCACAGGGGGCCTATTCCTACCCCCAACCCACAGGGGGCCTATTCCTACCCCCAACCCACAGGGGGTCTATTCCTACCCCCAACCCACAGGGGGTCTATTCCTACCCCCAACCCACAGGGGGTCTATTCCTACCCCCAACCCACAGGGGGCCTATTCCTACCCCCAACCCACAGGGGGCCTATTCCTACCCCCAACCCACAGGGGGTCTATTCCTACCCCCAACCCACAGGGAGCCTATTCCTACCCCCAACCCACAGGGGGTCTATTCCTACCCCCAACCCACAGGGAGCCTATTCCTACCCCCAACCCACAGGGGGTCTATTCCTACCCCCAACCCACAGGGAGCCTATTCCTACCCCCAACCCACAGGGGGTCTATTCCTACCCCCAACCCACAGGGAGCCTATTCCTACCCCCAACCCACAGGGGGTCTATTCCTACCCCCAACCCACAGGGAGCCTATTCCTACCCCCAACCCACAGGGGGTCTATTCCTACCCCCAACCCACAGGGGGTCTATTCCTACCCCCAACCCCCAGGGGGCCTGTTCCTACCCCCAACCC
>JAWQFJ010002229.1:157173-162173 GCA_034096865.1 Theodoxus fluviatilis
TGTGTGTGTGTGTATGGTGTGTGTGTGTGTGTGTGTGTGTGTGTGTGTGTGTGTACGTGCGTTCATGCGCACATGCATATGTGTCAGTGTGTACGTGTTCGTTCTTTTTGTCTCCTCTCCCCGTACCCCTCTTCCCCCCTATCCCCCCCCCCCCCCCCCCCTCTCCCACGAAGCGAACAACACAGAGATTTCCAGACTACTCCTTGTAGGGGGCCCACACCTACACACATGTATGTGACAACAGCCTCGTTTCCACATGCTCTGCCTTGTCAATCACTCGAAAGCTCAACTTCGGGAGGCTTCGAAATCGGCCGGAAGTATTAGGGGAGCCGAAGATCTCCTGCAGCCTGCACACTTAGCACAGCAACTCGCACTTCACTGTGCTTCCTGCTTGTTGGTGTGCTGGGTGCTGGACACAGAAGCCATTCAGTCTCTCTTGTTCATAGAAGTAGATTAGACAGTAAGATTATCTGGTCACGCATCGTGAAAGCCATATAATATAGTTTGTGAGCCAGGATTCAGTTTCGCGTGGATGAACTGATGAGTAGGGAACAAAGCAATATTTCTAAAACAACCGAAAGACTGCAGGATTACTTTTGACTCGGTGGGGTTGAACGAAGTTGCAATGGCCAACACATTTCAGTCTACTCCACCCACCCCCCACCCCCCACCCCCCACCCCACCCCCAACCCCACCCTCCCAAAAAGTATATGGTCAAGAAAGACATGTCACATTTCTCACTAATAAAATATTTGACCGACCCCTTTAATCAGATTCCAAGATAGAATGAATGCTTTAAGCATTAATCGGCGCTCTGATCACAACATAATTAGCTTGATGACTCTCCTTTTCTGTGACGTTCTCTAAAATGAAAGACACTTCCTAATAGACTGTGTTTGCAGTAAACTATGAGATCAGCGTTTTGCACAACATTTACATCCTAATAAGACAGGCGGTCGTTGGTTGTTAATAGTGCTCTAATAACAAAGAATGCGTCCATGCGCATGTACGTACGCCCCGAAACTCAGAGAGGAAAAAATGTTACAATTGATTTTTCCCACATCTATTTCCCCCATGGCTCTAGCAATGAGGATGATATTCTAGAGAAATATTCAAATTCGGAAACATCTGTTACGTTGATTATTGTTATCGACGCTCAAGTAATTCAGTGGGCTGTCGGCCTGTGAACAAAGTTTAGTTCAGTTCAGTTCAGTGCAGTTCAGTGCAGTTCAGTTCAGTTCAGTTCAGTCAAAGATTATAGGTGTGTAACCTATAATCTTTGGTTCAGTTCAGTTATATAGTAGATCAGAACATCAATGCCTTACTGCTTGTGCCGCCATCGGCCTGTGCAATCTTTAAGTTATAACTATTAGAAGCATGTGTGCAATTGTGTGTGTGCAATTGTGTGTGTGTGTGTGTGTGTGTGTGTGTGTGTGTGTTGTGTGTCTGTCTGTCTTTGTGTTTGCGTCTGTCTCTGTATACGTGTGTCTCTGTGTCTGTAGGAATGTCTGGTTGTCAAGGTCTGTCTGTCTCTGTCGTGTCAGATCGAGCTGCTTAACCCAAAAGGACGCTGATAAAATGCCAACATTACGTGTCCATCAACACACGCGGTGCCAAGGGGCGCAACTCTTGTCGGAACTCTTTTCTTTGTGAAAATGTAGAAAGTCGATGAGGTGTGTCGGCTGCAAGTGAGGTGTGTCTGTGGAAAAGTTGTCACGCTAATTCCAGACTGAACAGGGCATCTAATTTTTAGCACAACTCACAGTCAGGTATTTGTCCTGTTGTAAAATTTGCTTAATGTTGTGTCAACTGAAGAGCGTTTTTTATTGTTGAATGTAATCACTCGTTGACGGGAGGCGTTGAATCGACTCGTATCTTCGTAAATCATCGTCAGCCCTGATCGCATGATCTTGACGATGACTGATAATGCCTCGTGGTTGCATGAATGAGAAAACAACGCTGCAATGCGTTCTTGTCATCGATGCATCAGTTTGAATCGGAATACATAATTATATGAATTTTATCTGATTCGAGTGGACCTGAATAGAAAGATTGAAGAATGTCATCAGGCAGTAGTGGATGACACATTAACTGATATAGCATTATTTATTTGAGTACTGTTATACAGGTCATAAGTCAGATAAGAGGTTTATGTTCTAGATCATCTCAGTGTCAAGATGGCTTCCCGGGGACAGCAAGAGACGAGCAAACTCCGAAGCAACATGGAGGAGCAGCTGGACCGGCTGATGAAGCAGTTGTCGGATCTGGAGGAATGCAAGTCAGTACTCTCTCTCTCTCTCTCTCTCTCTCTCTCTCTCTCTCTCTCTCTCTCTCTCTCTCTCTCTCTCTCTCTCTCTCTCTCTCCATACATTCTACAATAGCAGTAAAGAGTGCATTCATGCAAGAAAAAAATCACAATCTCACAAATATGTCTATGACTTGAACCCCCAAAAAGGGGTGCTGGAAAAACTTAATAAAGATATTATTTGCTTTAATCATTACTTTACCTATGACTCTGTGTGCAGAGATGACCTTGAACCTGAGGAGTACGAGGAGACGAGGAACGAGACGTTGGAACAGCTGAAGGAATTCCAGGACTCCTTGGAGCGCATGCTGGCTGGAGACCTCAGTCTTGTGGATGAACTCAACAGCATGCAGCTGGTAGGAAGACAAGGAAGAGAAGAGAGGGAAGGAGGAGGAGGAACTGGAGGAGGAGGAACTGGAGGAAGAGAAACTGGAGGAGGAGGAACTGGAGAAGGAGGGGTGTGGGATGGGGTGTAGGAAAGGGACAAGAAAGGGTGGGAGAGAGGAGATATAATTGGAAGGGAATGAAGAGGAGGGGAGAAAGGAAAGGGAAAGGAAAAGGAGAAAGAATGCGAGGAGAAATGGGAAAAGGGTAGGAGGAGAATGTGAATAACAGCAATTATGATCATAACAATGACCAAAAAACACATGGAAGAAATATAAGCTTTGGAAAAACTACAGAGGAAGAATAGAAGTGGGGAGGAGCTGGAGGAAACGACATGGGGTAAAGAAAGACAGAGAAAAACAATTGAAGTAAAGTAAGTAGGAGTGAAAGGGGAATGAAAGGAGTTTTAAACCAATTGGTGACAAGGGAAGATAGTAGGATACCATGATTTAGTTCTAGGATGAGAAGCAGATGGGAAGTGAAGAGAAGAATGCAAAGGAAGTGTAGCTACACAGAGAGCATCCGGGAACAGAATGCACAGAGAGAAGACATGACAAAGATGGAGTAACGGGGAAGGAAGAAAGTAGCAGAGAAGAGAAATGACCAAAAAGAGGAAAGAAGAAAAAAATGTCTGCAGGAGAATGGACAAGAAAAAAGCAGAAAAAGAGGAGGAGGAGGAGGAGGAGGAGGAGCAGGAGGAGGAGGAGGAGGAGGAGGAGCAGGAGAAGGAGGAGGAGGAGGAGCAGGAGAAGGAGGAGGAGGAGGAGGAGAAGGAGGAGGAGGAGGAGGAGGAGGAGGAGGAGGAGGAGGAGGAGGCGGAGGAGGAGGAGGAGGAGGAGGAGATGATGGACAAAGCAAACTGACTTGCCCAATGAATGGAACTTTTAGGAACACACCTGTGGCCTGGGAAATTATGAGGCGCCACTGGAATGTAGTGGTGAGATGTTTGCTTTTAGTTTTACCCTGAGGCATTTCACGCACAGATTCATGAGAGCTTCCCTTGCATGGCTGCACTGCCGAGTTGTCACAGCAAGGGGAGCAGAGGAAACTGAGTCATTGCAGATTGTATGATAAACTCATGGCATTTCCCAAAGGCTGCTGTTGTTGCAACTTTGTTTTAGTCAGGACTCTAGTGTGTGCTCTTGGTTTGCTAGTGCCACATTCAAAGCTTTCCAATTATCCTGGAGTCACATCCTTGGGCAAGGTGCTTAACCTACCCTAAGTTTCCCCACCTAGGAGTGCAAGCAAGCACCAGTGAGGGCATGATGGTACATGTAGTGCCATTAACCTTTGATGCACCCACGAGCCACCATCAGGTTGAAATACCGTCCAGGGTGTGAAGACTGTGCTGGTATCTGTGTGCACCCTATCTCACTGTCTCTGTGTAAATCCTCAGGTGTCAGTAAAAGCCTGATCTTTTATGGGATTGGGGGTAAAGTGTAAAGTGGTTTGAGCTCTAGATATGGCTGATGAGTTGTTATACAAAACCACAACTTTTTTCAACCCTTCACTTTCCTTCCCAGGCCATCCAGGCGGCTATCAGCAAGGCGTTCCAGACACCCGAGGTCATCCGACTCTTCGCCAAGAAGCAGCCGGGACAGCTCCGCCAGAGACTGGCTGAGGTAGGCTGGAAGTCTCCAGCTGTCACCATGATGGAACTTGTGGAAATTTTTTTTTCATAGAACTAAGCCTTAGACACGTAAGGAGATGACTACCTACTCATGAAAGGCAAGTCAGAAAGTTTGTCCACACTACACCCCTCTTGCGACATTGAGCAAGTGTTAGTGTTTAGGACTGTGCCACCACTCTCTTGAAATGCCTTGCCTATAGAGGTAGTGCCATCATCTCCCTGTCTGCAGATCAATCGCGATGCCAAGGTGGGCAAGATGGCCCAGGGGGAGGCAACCCAGCAGAGTGTGGAGATCCTGACGGCGCTGAAGAAGCTTGGCGAGACGCTGACGCCGGAAGAGGAGGCCTTCCTCCAGACCAACTCCTCCACCAGCCTCAAGCAGTTTACCCAGGTCACCACCACTCTAGGTAGGGCTGTGTCTGAGTGTGCTGACTGCCTCTAAGCTGTAGAACTCCTTCTCTTCTCTCTGCCTAGCTTGTTGACTTCATTTTATGTATATATTTTTTAATAACAATAATCTTTATTCAGAAAGGGGAGTATACACATACATCTGACAAAAACTTTGCACAGAAACAACAGTAAAAAAAAAGAAGAAAAAAAAAGAAAAAAAGAAAACCTGAAGAGTTATGCATATAATTGCATGCTGTAGATATCGTGAGGGATGATGAGCATGAGAGATGA
>JAWQFJ010002230.1:0-5000 GCA_034096865.1 Theodoxus fluviatilis
CAGGGGCGGATCTGGGTTTTGAAAGGGGGGGTGCAAAGTTCTTTTTGTTTTGTTTTGTATCTTATCAGCGAAGGCGCGAAGCGCCGAACCGACGGCGCGAAGCGCCGAGCATGCTAGGGGGGTCCGGGGGCATGCCCCCCCGGAATTTTTTTAAAAAAGGAAGCAAAATGGTGCAATCTGGTGCAATCTGAGCGTGTAAAGTGCTATTTTCAGGCGATACATTTTGCCACTGATGTGTTGGGGGGTGGAGATAGGACCAACTGTCTCTCTCTTGGGAAGCACATGCTCGAAAATGTACAGTGCTAAATAAGTTCGATGTTAATAATAAAGAATCACAATTCACAAAAACAACATGAGGAAAAAGTCTTTGCAACAAGATCATACCTCGAATTTAATAATCTTTATTCCGAATATGTAAGAAGACATCTGTAACCAGTTTGTTGTGGGAGTCAGGCCTGGTCAGTCTAGAGACATTGAATAAACACACACATGGAGGAATTTGCCTAGTCATAGGCCTAATCATGTGACAACATTTTCTGTGGCTGAAGGCGCATGACTGTGTTGTATTTTGTTGCAAATCTGTTGACAGCATCTGGAATGTCTATTTTCATTCCTGTATTAGCATCTCTCAGGCTCTCTCTCTCTCTCTTTCTCTTTTTTTTCTTTTTTTTTTGCTGTATGTGTGAGTGTGTGTGTGTGTGTGTGTGTGTGTGTGTGTGTGTAAGGGGGGGGGGTGCAATTACATTTAATTTTACTAGTGCATTCCTATATTTATCAGCATCTCTCTCTCTGCACCCACCCACCCCTTTTTATTTTGGCTGGGGGGGGGGGTGGGGGTGCAATTACATCACTATATTTATCAACATATTTCTCTTTCCATTTTTTTAATGTATTATCATTGTTTATGTATTTTATTTCTTTAATTTATTTAGTTAGTTTTTTGGCTGGGGGTGGAATTACATTTACATTACTATATTTATCAGCATCTCTTTCTCTTTTTTGTTCTGCCGAGGGAGGGGGGGGGGGGTGCAATTACATTTACATTACTATATTTATCAGCTTCTCTCTTTCTTTTTTTTTTAAGCCGAGGAGGGGGGGGGGGTGCAATTATATTTACATTCCAATATTTATCAACATCTCTTTCCCTGAGTCTCTCTCTCATTTTTTTGTCTTTTTGCTTGGGGGGGGGGGTGCAATTACATTTACATTACTACATTATCAACATATCTCTTTTTTTCTTTCTTTCTTTCTTTCTTTTCTTCTTTTTTTTTTTTTTTTTTTTTGTCCCGCTGGGGGGGGTGCAATTGCACCCATTGCACCCCCCCCAGATCCGCCCCTGATCAGTGGTGGGGCAAGCAGGGGTCGGCAGCGGCAGCGGTGACAGTCCTTACTGGCTATCATCAGGACTGGTGGTCTTCATGATCATCCCACTGACTCTCCCTCTGATGTACCCTGCTCTGCAGCGCCATTTGTAGCGGGACCAGCATTTACATTGCTGGGGCTACTATGCAGGCTGGGAACTTTTCCCCTGCCTCCCGAGTGTTGGGCGGCAGAGGCACAGAGGGACATGGAGTCAGTCAAGTTCCCGTTACATCCATTTATTTCTGAGTAGCAATAATGAGTCCGTACTCTATGCGGCTCTCAACACGAGTCTCTTAAACATAAGTGGTCACCTCAATATATATGATCAAAACCGGAAAAGGCGTGGCATGGGATTGGTGAAGGTGTCGGCTGGGGGCGGTACCAGGGATGCGTAGGAAGAGGGGGGGGGGAGGGTCCGACTCACAAGACTGATCTCTTGGAGATACTATCGCGCCAGCATCAGGTCTCCATGCTGATGACCAGCGGAGCGTCCGAGAGTGAGATAATGGGAAACGACAGTGGGAAGGGCGGCTGGCATGAACGGTATGGCTTCAGTGTCCCAGAGTCTGACGTGGGGATGGAATCAGAGAAGGGGGGTATGCAAATGTAGAAAGCAGGGGTGTGGAGAGCGTGGGAACGGGCGAGAAATAGCTGAGTGGGCAAATGACCACTGGTGACAGACTGGAAGATAGGAGGGGTTCATGCAGAGAACGCAAAGTCAGCAAAGTAGAGTTTTGTCACTCTGTTACAAGTCAATTCTTGTAATAAATTTAATTACGAAACCAGACACTGCCTGCGTTTTCATCTCAAATTTTGATACCGACTTTTGAACGAGTACAGAGAGCACTTACAAACAATAACAGAAACAGCATTTGGATTACTTTGGATTGCGTACCCATAGTTAAGAAAACCGGCTTCTGGGTGTCAAGTCATCTCTACTGCTGCTAGCTCTCAATATTTTGAACAAATTTGTCTTGGGTGACTGATGCTACACAAGAAACATAAGATATACATGTATAGCCAATGACAAGCTTTTGTTTAAACAACAGTTCATGTGCGCTTCTTTGTTTATGTATTCGAATGTGTGTGTGTGTGTGTGTGTGTGTGTGTGTGTGTGTGTGTGTGTGTGTGTGTGTGTGTGTGTGAGATTGTGTTTTCTGGTGTGTGAGCGCATGTGTGTGTGTGTGTGTGTGTGTGTGTGTGTGTGTGTGTGTGTGATTGTGTTTGCTGGTGTGTGCGCATATGTGTGTGTGTGTGTGTGTGTGTGTGTGTGATTGTGTTTGCTGGTGTGTGCGCAAGTGTGTGTGTGTGTGTGTGTGTGTGTGTGTGTGTGATTGTGTTTGCTGGTGTGTGCGCGTGTGTGTGTGTGTGTCTGTGCGTGCGTGTGTGTCCGTGTGTGCGTGCATGTGTGTACGTGCATGCTTGCGTGTGCTTGTGTCCGTAATGTCTTCTACGACTCTACGACCCAAACGATGATCTTCCCTGCAGCGTCAACGTGCTGTATTTGAAAATCTTGCACGCGTTTGCTTCGACAGCAGCATTGTGACTGTGGGGATGATGTGAGTTACGAATCGCACTTGAAATAATCAGCAGCCATTTTATGGAAGGTGTCTAGTCTCTGACGCGTCTCTGCCGGAAACATTGCTCTCGCATCACTGTGCATTTATAGCAACATACCTCTTCAGCGGACATCTCATGAAAATGCGTAGACTTGAAAAAAGTTTACAGTGTGGATGTTGCATTAGTTTTGGGCATGACTTTGTCAGCCAAACTAGGTCGGTGATTGGGTGAGCTATTTGTCTGTCAAGCACGTACTGGACGGTTAGGGGCCGCTATTGCGGAGGGCCGCTATTGCGGGGGGCCGCTATTGCGGAGGGCCGCTATTGCGGAGGGCCGCTATTGCGGGGGGCCGCTATTGTGGGAATGTTTTGGGTCAAAAGTTCTTAAGGCCATTTTGATTCTTTTGTCCTAAAACGCCAAAAAAACATAACACCTTTGTTACGTTTTTTAAAAAAACTCAGAAAATTGTTCTGTTTTATTCAAAAATATTTACCAACATTTGTGTAGCCCATTTTGATTCTTTTGTCCCAAAACGCCAAAACAAAAGTTGTATGGTTTTTTAGGAGGGTGAAAATGGTCAGAATCTGCCGGTAGGTTCCGTAGCCGTAGTTTTTATCAATAACGGGTGAAGCTTTATATTCTAACTCCATCTCACGTTTGATTCTCAACGGGTGGTCCCTACGCCCTAACTCCAGGGCCCGACGCTGATGTTGGACACAAACATGACAAAAAGTAACGTTTCCGGGTTTAGGTGAAACTCCCCGGAGAGGCTCAGTCAGGCGGGGTGGCGGGTGCGGCCTAGGCTGAGCGCTATCGGTAAAACCCGATCAAGAAATTTTGGAGAAATGTTTTGGAAAAAAAGTTACAAAATTTATTTGGTTTTTAAGGCGTTTAAGGACAAAAGAATCAAAATGGCCTTAAGAACTTTTGACCAAAAATAATCCCGCAATAGCGGCCCTCCGCAATTGAGAGCAGACCCCTACTGGACATTGGGCCATTCGCACAGGATCACCAAGCCTCGCTTGAACCATGGTGTGACTCTGGTTTTACAAGAGTTTACCGTGTCGTGATCCTTGATGGAGAGCTCCCTGGAGAAGATTAATTTTTCTCACAAGCACTCTTGGCGCAGGTCACGTGATCATTGAGCGCACAGCCTGGGGCGTGTTGCCTAACCTACCTTGTTGGCAAATAATTGGCCGGTGTCAACATGTGTCAGTCGCTCCGAAGTTGTAATGTTTGGAGAGAGATTTAGAACCTCTGACATGTTTGCAGTCGCAATGACCTGTTGTCGTACTAGTTACATTTCCATGCGAGCAATGCATGCATTGACACGGCATTACTGCATTCATTTAATTGCGTTTTTATCGAGGTGATTCTTCATGCGGGTAAAATGGGAAGTTTACTTTCCTCACGAATGCAGTCATGACGGGTAGGTACTTGAAACAATTCGGTCGACAGCTTCAAGTTGTTTGTCCAGTACGAGGACAGAAGGCAAAACTTTTCATTCTCCTCCTAATTCTTCTTCTGCTCTTCCTGCTTCTGCTTCTCCTGCTTCTACTATTTTATTCTCCTGCATCCGCCCCTATTCCTGCTCCTGCTCCTCTTCATCTTCCTTGTCTTTCTCCTCCTGCTCCTCCTTCTGCTCCACCTCTATCACCTGCTCTTGCTCCTCTCCTCCTCCTCTGATTGTGAAGATACGCTCGAAATTTAAGTCAGTTAACATCTTAGACGGTTGTAGATAATTTTGGAAACAAACCCGCAATTCTTCAGCTGACAACCTTTGCACAGACATAAAGTGTAGGTAAAAGCAAAGAGACTGTGATGGCAGTGGGGTCGAGAGGATAGGGTAGGAGTAAGAGATAAAAAAGAGGGAAAGCCCAGAAGGTAGGGGGCTGGGGGGAGGGTTGGGGATTTGGAGGTGGAGGGTGGGGATATAGGAGATAGAAGGGGGAGAGAAAGACTGGGTTTGGCCACTCGTGCTGGAGGCGTGCTAGCCACACGCGCTCTATTGTTCTCCTGTCCGACCGTCCGAACCTGCGGCCCCGACAACTGTATTGTCTCTGGGCTACGGTTTGGCC
>JAWQFJ010002230.1:12500-17079 GCA_034096865.1 Theodoxus fluviatilis
GCATGCACGTATAGCTAGGAATTTGATGGTTTTTTGACAGTCGTTCACGTACAAGTGCGTGTGAGTCTGTTTTGTTTATTATGCAAGTGGCGTGTTGTGACCGAGGGAGGGAACTACGTGTTCACAGTGACGCTTAGGTGCGCACTCCGGCCCTGGGCTCGGCTCAGGTGCGGCCTGCACTCGGATCGACTGGAAGGCAGTGTGGCTGTCTCTCGTTGGAAATCTACCCGCAATTAGCGCAGCAGCTTGCGTACTACGTCTACACACACCTACGCTCTCTTTTTCTCGTTTGCGCCCTTGATCTTTCCTTGCCTGTATGAGTCCTCCTACTAAACATGCCACGTACCTGCAAACTCGACTACTTTGCCTGCGTGAGCGCCGTTTATCTCTGCCAGGCTGTACCGCGTTGCTTGTGTCGCCCAGGGTCGGGCCGTCACCTACAGGCTCCTACTACTGCTGGCAGGTTGCCAGGAGCTTCATGTACGCTTGTATGGAAAACTTTTCAACCGCTCTCAGTCTCAGCTGTCTGATCGCCATCTCGAAGGCAGTTCGGAACGAGTGAAGATAGAGCGGGGTTGGAGCTCCCCTCGACAGGCGCTGACGATATCTCCAAGGCCGCTCCTGTCATTTCCCGTGTACCTGTGTGGGCGTTTTCCTGTTTGACGTCTCCCAGTCAACCATGGGCGAAATAGGTTCTGCATGAGTGTTTCGGGTTGATGGTTGGTGTATGCGTGTTTGATTCTGGGAATCACTTGGGGATAAGTATGGGGAGGGAAGTAGATGCGGATTTGGCATGTACAGGTTGACTGGTTTTGATGAAAAAGAGAAGTACCGGTTTGGGATAGAGTTCTCGCATTCGTTTTTGTGTGTGTGTGTGTGTGTGTGTGTGTGTGTGTGTGTGTGTGTGTGTGTGTGTGTGTGTGTGTGTGTGTGTGTATTCGCGAATGGAACGGGGATGTAGAAACGCATGAATAAAGATTTTAACTGATTTCGCGTTTAATCAAATTTCTGTCATGTTGTTAACTGTAGCCTTATCTTTTTGTGTAAAATGACCTGAACTCTTTTTATATGTCTTTTGTTACTGCATTGATAATGCAGTTGCAATCAAAATGTCAGATTTCTTAATTGTCTTTAAAACTAACTCCTCCTCCTCCTCCTCCTCCTCCTCCTCCTCCTCCTCCTCCTCCTCCTCCTCCTCCTCCTCCTCCTCCTCCTCCTCCTCCTCCTCCATCATTATCATCGTCATCATCCCCACACTATAAAAAATAAGAAGAAATGAACGTAAATATTTCGACAACGAAAGGATGGAGGAAGTGAGTCAGTCCAAATTCTTACCGTCCTGACCCACGCTTTGATCCTTTCTGTTCTCACCTAAGTCCACTGCCCCAAGAAAATGACGTCATGCATGAACGTTGATCGACAGTTGGCAGCCAAACGCCACTCAGACTTCCTCTGTCTGTGCATGCCAGTGTGGAAGGCAGTCAACATTTGCTTGCATCCAGTAGCCCTCCTCCTGCAATGCACCCATCTCCTCCCTATCCTCTCCCCTCTGATCCACCCCCCCACCCCCCACCCCTACCCCCACCCCCCCGCCCAAATCTCTACATCTGCCTGCATCGACATCCACCTCACCCCACCCTCTTTCATCACGTCACACAAGTCCCCTTTCTCCCTTCCTGGCTCTATAATATTTTGGCGTCTATCCATTGTACTTTCATCTTCCATCTCTCTCTCTCTCTCTCTCTCTCTCTCTCTCTCTCTCTCTCTCTCTCTCTCTCTCTCTCTCTCTCTCTCTCTCTCTCTCTCTCTCTCTCTCTCTCTCTCTCTCTCAAGGGCTGAATGTAAGAAAGGCACTACTGCCCAATTCACTACCCTTGTAAAATAAAGTTCGTTCGTTCGTTCGTTCACTCTCTCTCTCTCTCTCTCTCTCTCTCTCTCTCTCTCTCTCTCTCTCTCTCTCTCTCTCTCTCTCTCTCTCTCTCTCTCTCACACACACACACACACACACACACACTCAAACATCGATCTTGCACACAAATAGTCTCCTGTGCCTTTCACACGTGTGTGCTTCATCCCATATCAGTGATCTCCTTATCCTCTTCCCCGTCCTCTCCCCCCCCCCCCCCCTTTTTCCCTCCCATGTTAGCATGCATCCTGCTCCTTTCTGTGTGTATAGCTGCATGGCTGCAGTGCAGAGCAGCTTTTAGACAGACCCTGGAAATGGGGGGGGGGGGGGGGGGGGATGGAGGGGGAAGGGAGGATGGTGCGGGTCACTGTTCCTCCACGGAGGCTTCTAGAAACCCCCAGCAGAGGCCAAACGCCGTGGTTTGAATGGGGTGAATTCCAGCATGCAACAGATTGCCGTAGAAAGCAGGGAAGCTGGAACACTCCGAGGAGCGAAGAGAGCGAATCAACCGCGTCCCAAAAACTTCTCGGTCGGGTCTGGTCGGGTCTGAAGTTCTTGAGATGTGGAATGTTTGTAAACTGCCTGCATACTTGCCTGTGTCTGCTTTCCCGATGTCTAGCGCAAAAAGAGACAAGCTAAGCAATGTCATAGACCTGTTTTTCTCCCTCTTTCTTTACTTACTGGAATGAGTCGTGTTTATTCCAACTCCTTTTGATGCATTGCAGACAATGGACAATGTTTACAGCTAGAAACATACAGAATGAGTTTGCGTCTTCCCATTTGTGTGCCCGTAAACCATCCTTATGGACCTAGAAATTCTTAATGAAAAAGTAGTAACAGCTAATGCATCCTGAGTGTATCTTATTGATCCATATGTACCATAACAACACGGACAACTGAATCAGATCTAGACGCTGGTCAGTGCACAGGAAGCAGGGTCGGACTAGGTACAGTGAAGGGGGGGGGGGGGGGTTGCAAAAGGGGGTCTGGGGGGGAGGCTTGAATTTTCTCCCCGGATTTACAAATGATTGAAGCCGCCCATTCCGCCTTTCCCCCAAGAAAAAAAAGCAAAACAAAAACAAACTACATAGTTGTGGTACATGTTTATGCTGGGGGTGTGTGTGTGTGTGTGTGTGTGTGTGTGTTACGCAAACGGCCCAGGGAAGCAGTCTAGATGGATGTGATGTTAACAGAGACACTACTTTCATTTTCATTGCACTAGACGCAAGGTTGTAACCAGATCCAGCTGCTTCTGATGTCAACATGCACTGCCCTATCGTAACTGCAAAAAGATATGACGACGAAAGCATTATCTAGTCATGTACTGTGTATGAGAGGTTTTTGCGTGAAATGGCCTTGTTATTCAAGAAAGTGAGATTGACAAAACAATTAACTTTCCCCAGACGGTCGCGGCGATCTAATTTTATCGCCCTGTTCCCGGCGGGGTTCCTCGCTGGCTGGCGGTCGCTTTGATCTGAGCGGCGACGATTGAAGTCACCTGATGCATCACTTGCGTGACAAAAGGTGGTCGAATTTCAAGGAAATGATGCATGACTGTGCAGATAGAGTTGTCCGTATTATAGGAGATTCGCTGTGGCTATACTAGTACTACTTTGTCCAACTCCTCTCTAGTTCATACTGCTTCCCTTCTTTCTGCTCTCCTTTTCTACACGTCTACTCATCAGTGTCATTCATACTCACAACACTTTCCTGTCGTGTCCTCTCATTTGTCTTTCCGTTTCCTTTGATTTCACTCAGTTTCTCTTGTTTCATTTCCATATCTTTCCTCCCATCTCCTTGCATCTCCTTTCCTTTAATTTCCTGTTCATATTTCCCCGTTTCCCCTCAGTTTTACACGCCGTCAACAGTGGGTGAATTCACCAGCACCCACCCTTCCAAACTCCTCTCCATGTGGCAAAGTGAAGTTGTTTGGGTCTTGTGTGGACTGAGGAACCCCAGATATTTACTTCAAGTGTGAGTGTCGATCTTAACGATCTGAACAATCGATGTGCATCCACAAATAGTTTCACAATTCCTCTTGTTCTCTCCTCCTCCATTCTTTTTTCATCCCCCCTCAAGCCCCCCCCCCCCCCCCCCCCCCCCCCCATCTTACCATCAAGCCTCTCGGTCTCCCCTCTTTCCCTCATCCCCACCCCTGACCCCCTCTCCGCTCTCTTTGGCATGCGCGTCATGTCCTGCCTGTTGGCCCACTATCAGTCTGCGTGGGAGAATCGCGCCTGGCGCGATACCTGGCAGCATTAGTCACCTGTGTCCGCTCTGTGTGTCATCCAGAGAGTAGTTTACTCATTAGGCTGACCGCCCATTTGAAACAACATGCACACACACATACACAAACAAACACAAACACACAGACAACAACGACCGACCGGCTTATTGACAGTCAGACAGAAAGGCAGGCAGGTAGGCAGGCAGGTAGGCAGATAGGCAGGCACTCAGACAAGCAGGCAGGCCTACAAACTCGGAGCGACAAAGACGCAAACACTGACCCGGGAAAAGAAGCTGAGAAACACATAACCATACTAACGGGCAGACCTACACAAAATCACATCCACATACACACAGACACATTAAAATCAGATGGCAAGGACGCGCGTGCCCGAATGAACACACACACACACACACACACACACACACACACACACACACACACAC
>JAWQFJ010002230.1:17087-44587 GCA_034096865.1 Theodoxus fluviatilis
TTCCAATAGATATGAATTTAACCAATAGCTAAATTATAGTTTATATAGGTAATTTTATGATTTAGATTATATATAGGGGATAAGATATTTAATTTTATAGTGTATATATATTGATAATTTATTCTATATTACTTTAATTAACTATTAATATATTTATTATATGTTTTTATTTATAATTTATTTATATAATTTAGACATAATTTAATAAATTTATTGTGTTGTTTTTTTTTTTAATTTTCTAATTAAACATAATACTTTATATTTTTAAATACTATTTAATGTATAAGATATAGATATAATATTCTTTTATAAAGTTAAGAATTAGATTTTAATAATATATACTATATTTTATTTGTATTATTAGATAAAGAATATATGTTTGGATTGAATGGATTTGTTGAATGTGGAATTGTATAGAATTAGTAGATAGTTATGTTATCAGGGAATGATGATAATTATATTAATGATATAATAAGAAAGATATGATATAGTAGATTTTAAATATTATAGTTTGGATATATAATTAGTTTGTAAACCATTAAATTATTTATAATAACTAATTATAAATAGTATTTTTAATTATTATAATATATTTATAGTATAGTATTATTTATTATAATGAAATAATTTTTAATATAAATAATGAATATATCAACATTAGTATATGGTATTTTTGTAAATTTATATTTTATTAATCATATATAAGAATTATGATATATTATATATATTATAGTAGTTTGATGATGTAATTTGTATAATGATTATTTATATTAGAATATATAAATAAATAGGTTTTAGTAGTTACTTTAACTAATTAAATAATATGAATATTTTTTTTGAGGAAATGGTAGAAGGAGATAATATTATGTTAGTATTATGGAGTATATAAATATTGAAATAAAGAAGGTTATAAAAATATGTATTGATAAATTATCGTATAAAAATACGATAAAAATAGTTGTATATTATATTAATATAACTAAAGTGATTGTGATTATTTAAGATATTTTAATGACGTTTTATTATATGATAATTGTAAGGATTTATGATATGTATTATGTTAAAGTAATAATATTCATTATAAAAAAATTAAAATTATTTATTATAATTATAATGATCATTGTATTATTAATTTGATTAATAAATAGTATAATTTTTGGTGTTGATTAAAAATATACTGTATATATATATAAAAATTAATAATAAATGTTTGTATATGATGATATATTAAAATTGATTAGGTACCTGTTGATAGAGAATCGTAATCATGTATTAGTAATAGTATTAGAGTCCCACTTGGAGAGATTTAGTAGAGATAACTTAATGGGAATAAGTGAGTGACTGTTTATAAGTGTATAATAGAGCTAAAGGAATTGAGAACAGGATAGAGTTTTTACATAAAATATATATTTTTTATTATATTCGATATCTATTATACTGTATATTAAAGAATATAAGTATTAGATATTAGTAAAAAATAATAAGCATTATATATATATAGGATTATACTATAAATATTCATATATAAATAATAAACTTATAAATAATAATAATTAAGTATAATAATAAGTTAATTATAAATAGAGATCTATATATAATAAATTAGACTATAGATGTATAATTATTATATAAATAATAAGAGAAAGTAAAACTAAAAAGAATCTAGTGAGAATATTGAATAATAAAGCCTAATGATTAAAGAACAATGAAGATAAATTATAGTGTAATATATGTAAATGAATAGTATGTACTTATAAATAAATAATAGAAATGTAGAGTATATTAATATGATTATCAAGATAGAATATATAATAATTATATAGAATATAAAATCTATAATCAATATAAATATGTAAAATAAATATATAATATTACATATCTAAGTTATAGTATTATATCATTATCTTAATAGTCATTACCTCAAGATATTTGAATAAGAACTTATAAATACTAATATACATAATCTTTAGAAACGAGATAAGTAGATGAATGTATATATATATATTAACTGTAAAAATATAGAATTAAGATCTATAGAAGCATTATTTAAGAATATTAGTATGTAAACATTCATAATTAAATATATCAATTAATATAATTTATTTAAATGATATTATTATATAAATTTATATTATTATAATTTTTTACAAGTATAATTTTAATGAATGTAATATAGATTGATTATATTTAAAATTGAAATTTAAAATATAAATTATTATAAAATTTTTTTTTTGTATATAATAATGATGAGATATAATGAAATAAAAAGGATCTATAGAATATATGATAGATTAGAAGATTATTTATATAGTGGTATTTAGTAGTAGATAATTTAGATGAAAATTATATGTAATCTAGATATGTTAGTAATGTAATTATTACATATGTTTTAGTTATTAATATTAACATGGTTGTATATGATATAAGATGTTGTTTTTTGAGTAGTAAATATATATATGGTATATATTATAAATGTTATTATTGAAGTATTTATATCTATTAATAATAAGTATATGTATGATTTATATTTTATAAAGTGTTTTTAGTGATATTATTTATAATATAATAATATAAAGCAAAATGGTAGGTGTGTTAATTGTAATATTGGTAATTAGGATAAGTATATAGATGAGAAAGTGGGGAGAATTTGAGGTTAAGGTGAATTTAGATAGTGGAGTTTAGATTTCATATATAAACAAATATTAGAATAAGATTAGTAGATTGTGGGTGGAGAAATATAGTAAGATATGTATAATTTATTAGACTTTATAGAGATGTATAGATATATAGTATGAGGTGTAAGTTTTTAAATAGAGAATAATTATATGTATGTTATATGTAATGAATGAATTAATTGCTAGAATAAATATGATGTTGTAATAAATATAGTAATATTTTGGTAAAATATTGTAAATGATAATAAGAAGTTTTATTATATTTTCTTATATTTTTTTATCTATGTATTGTTAAATATACTAGTTAAATATTTATATATATATATAAATAATATTTGTATAGAATTATATAAATATTAAATAAATGATAAAATATATTGTAGTTGTAATAGTATATTAAATTATTATATAATTAATATTATTAATATAATATGAAAATTAGATATATACTATACTATATTATATAACAAGTATATATATTGAATTTATAATTATGTAGATAAGAATATAATAGATAATCATTTTCTTAGAAATATAATATGATTTATTTGTTGTGGGAGTAGCGATGTATAATTTCTTATAAATGTATTTGATAATTTAATAAGTTTAATAGTTAAAGATTATAGAGATATTATAATTTAGTAAGTATTAGTTTTATGAAATAATAAAAATTATAAGGTTGGGAGTATGTGAAAGATATTAGTATATACGGAAATGTATTGCTAAAAGTTGTGTAAGTAGTGGTATTAATATTAATGTGGTGAAATATAAATGTGTAGTGTGAAGTGAATATTAGAAATGATAGTAATGATTAAGTAAATAATAATATATCTAAGTATTGGATTATATTATAGAAGTTGTAATTAGAGCTTTATTTAGTGATATATTTTAATATAATTATAATTGGATACGGTAGGTCAATGGTTTAAATATGAAGAGAATTTAGTTGAATATTAGTTTTATTATAATATAATAATATAATAGAAAAAAATATTAATTAAGTATATTAATTTATTGTATATCTTATTAATTATGTTTATATTATTAAGATTAATATGAGTAGATTGGAAGAGTATTTTCTTATCATGTGTAAGAATTAATGATGTATTTTGATTATATAAATTAAATTAAAATAATATTAAATTTAGTGTTATATTTGTGGTATTTGATGAAATAATATTGAATTAATTATATTATGATCTATATTAAATATTAATCGCCATATATATAATTATATTAGTATGAAAGAGTATTATATGAATGTTAATATAAATAATTATAATTAGTAGGATTACTAAGTGAGTATATAAATTTTACAATTAAATATAAATATGTACTAGTATAGTTAAATGATAATTCAAATGTAATGAGAGTTATACTATGTGGATAGTATATAGAATGGTAAATAGTGTAATAAAGATATATATGTAAGATATATAAAGTATAATATATGTAATTTGTGATCTATATAAGTACTAATATATATATATATATCAAATGTACTATATAATATAACTATATGGGAATAATATATAATATATAATATAAAATAGATATATATATATAATATTAATATATATATAATTATTATATATAATGTAGAGAATAGTATATTATTATATATAAATATATATATATATGTATAGTAATAAAATATATAATAATATTATATATATAATTATATAATATATAATATTATATTATTATATATATATTATATAATAATATATATTAATAGTAATAAGATATTATTATAATAGTATATATAGTATATTAATAATATATATTATTATATAAAATATTAATTATAGAAGGTAATAATTAGTTATAGATATTGATGAATATATTGATAATAATACATTAAAAATTCGATGTAAGTAAGTATCTTTATGAAAAAAAGGATCAATTATAGATTGAATGATTATACTATTCTTAATATAAGATATGATATTATTTTTTAATACTATATATAATGTTATAATAATAGCTATATTTAATAAAATATTTAATTTGTTTTTTTTTTCTTTTTTTTGTATATATATTTGTAATACGTGAATATAGTTTATAGATGAGATTAATATAGAAGTAGAGTTTTGGTAATTTAATGTATGTAAGATAGTGTTAAATCATGTTTATAATTAGATGATTGAGGCAGATGTAAGAATTTATAACTTTTGATTATGTAGAATATTAAACTTAAGTTAATGTATGATAAATATTATTTATGTTAAGTATTAGTTGTAATAATAGATAATGATTAAATAATTGTGTAATGATGTGAGAGGATTAATTAATTTTTTCACTTAAATTTGTAATATTGGTAGTGATAAATAGTATATAATATGTGTATAGGGGTGGGAAATATAGTAATAATTATCTTTATAGAGATTGAGGTTGTTAGAGAATATGAGAAAGTTTATATTAATTAATTAATATGAAAATATGGATGGCGTGCATAATGAAGCTGATAAAATTTTTTATAACCATAATAGTGATAAATAAAGAATGTAGGGAAATATTATATTGATTAGGTATTAATAATGTAATTAATTTACTAATGGGTGGTTTAGATATGAAATAAATTGGTGTTTAGATCTGAATATCTAGTAACTAGATTATGTTATTTTTTGTGTGTTGTTTCATATTATAGTATGGAGAGTAAGAGGGTTTAGCGATAGATTATGAGTGATTGTAATATGTTAAATATGTAGGTGATATTATATTTAAATTTATATGAGGACTTTGAGTCATATTTGATAATAAATTGTTATGATTAATAATTATAATGTGAAATTAAAAGTCCATAATGAGATTGGTATATAATGAATCATGTTAATGTATATTGATGTTAAATGATTTAATATGTAATAATAAGATTATTATTAAATAATTTTTTTTGAAGTATTGTTAAAAAGTTATAAAAATAGATCCGGATTGTAGTATGATATATATTATATTGTGGTAGAGAAGATATAAAAGTTATAAGAAATGTGATTCTGAGTGTTTACTATCGTCTGGTGAAAAAGTGGATTGAGATTGTTATAAAGATAATTATAAGGGGTGTAAGAGATTTTGATAGTAAGTAATATTGGTGTTGTTAGTGGAATGTAAATATGTGTTTAATGTATAGTAGCAGAATAAATGATTATTAATATTGAAGACGAATGATGATTATAGACAATTAATTTAAGAGTTGTAGATTAATGATATATATAATAAATAAATGTGGTGAAAATATTTTAATATTGGAGCCGGATTGTGATGATTTGTATAAGTGGGATATAGTTAGAAATATCTAGGTATAAGTGTGAGTGTGAAACATTGAACTAGTAGGAAGAGTATTAATATGAATATATTATATAGGTGTTAGTACACTGTAATTAAATTGTATGTGTTTTAATATGAGGTAAGAATTGAAGTGTGAAGTAATATATAGATATATAAGAAAAGAGAGTATAAGGAGAGTAAAAGAAGAAGATGAGGGGTGCAGAATAAATATGAGATTGATGGCGGTGAGGTAATTGAGTGGAAAATGTATCAAGGTTAGAGGTAGGTGGTGAGAGGTAAGTGATAATGAGAAAGAGGCGTATAAGGAGTAAGATAATTTAATGTAAGAAGATGATTAATAATAATTTATGATTGCGGTTTTGGATAGTATAGGGTTAAGAAAGTTTAGAGGAGAAAATAGATGTGCTAAGAAAAATAATAAATAGTAAGAGTGACGAAATAAAAGGCAGAAATAATGAAGTGTTATTATTAATTAATTATAATGATTAAATATAATAATAAAATGAATTATATATAGAGGTTGTATTATCATTAAAAGTTATAATTTATTTTATATATAATAATTAATTGTATTAGCTAAGTTATGTAATATATAATTTAATTATAGTTGAAGTATGTCGGTTGTGAATAAATCTTAAGGAATATAATATTGAGTAAAGAATTATTATCTAGTATTGAGGATATATAAGTGAGATTAGAATGGTAATTATAAGTTTATTAGTTATATAAATTATGAGTGATGTGTATACAAATTATAGGACGATAAATATTAACGTTAGGCGATTATATATATTTGTTAATTTATGGGAAGATCTTAGTTGCTTACTTTCTGATATAGTATTTAAGTTAATATGTTGTGTTATAAAGTTATATGTGTATATAAAAATATAATAAACAAGAAGAATATTAAATTTAAATAATTGAAATTTTGTGAGTGATGATAATTAGAGTAAAGTGAAATGGGAATGGTTGTACTAATGTTGAATATTATATTAATTGAGATGTATGTATATAGTTATGTTATACATATTAGTGAAAGAGAATATATTTAATTAAAGAGTGTAAGATATCTTATATTGATATATAATAATTAGGGATAAAAGAAATTGAGATAGTTGAAGTGGAGGATAGTTAGTATTTGATTAAATTATCTAATTATGTTATATATATATATATTAAGTAATTTTTTAATTTTTAGATATTATATATTTTATTTTTGTTATATAATATCTTATATATATTATTACAAAAGCTAAATAATGTTTTATAAATTTTTCTTGTTATTGTTAAAACTTATTATTGGATATAGAAAGTATTAAAAGTTTGATTGTTTGATTATTGTTAAATATTATTTTAGAAATTTATAAATTATTTATTAATTAGTCGTTTGTGAGAAATATTTAATAGAATGATGTTAAAATATAAAATATTTAGATAATTAGTGTGTTTATATAATCATATAAATATTATAAAATAGAATGATTTAGAGATTTATTTTTATTAATTATTTTTTTAATAATTAATAAGTATTAATTATAAATTAATAATTGGTTGAAAAGAAGTTAATAATACTTTAACTTTATATTATATTAGTAGAGACTATGTATATGTATAAATCGTAGATAGAAGGAGTTGTTTAAATAGAATATTTTTTGGTTTATTTAAGTTTATAGTTGTAAGAAGATCAAGTTAGTCAGTAGGTCCAAGGTGTAGAATTAATAGAATTAAGATAAAATGTAGATATCTATTTTAAAATAAAAATAATAAATATAGGAATATATAGAATTCTGATTAATTATTGTTATAGTATTTATTAAATATGTAAGGAAAGATTGATTTTATTATTTAATATTTAGGAATATGAATGATTATTTAATTATGAATATTATTAATAGTTAGTGGAAAATAAATGGAAAGTGTGAAGTATAGATGTAGGTAGAAGAGAAGTTTAAAAGTGTGAGGATTTAAATTTTAGAATAGATTAATAGTAGTATAGGTGGGATATGTATGGGATTGGTCTGTGAAGTTTAGGATTAAGATTTAGTAGATAGAGTTAGACTAAAATAGAGAAGGAGGAAGTAAGTTAAGGTAGAATAGTTATATTATTTGAAATAAATATAATTAACTAATTTTTAATAAATACTTAAGAGTAAGCTGTAATATAAATTTGTATATAAGATACGAATAATATTTAACAAAAAGGTAATTTTTTAGATTATTATATAATGTTTTAGTTTTATATAATTGTACTATATAATAAATAGATATATATATATATTATTGAAAACATAATTTATTTTATGTATTTAGTTATAGTGATTTTTAATTGTGAAAAATTGATATTAGATTAGTAGAAAAGTTTATATTATTAATATATGAGTAATAAATAGACTATATTATTATAAGTAATTATATGTAAAGTAAACGATATTATATTAAGTTAATAATATAATATCTAAATAATTATATTATTTGTTAATTAGAATTTTTATGATTATATATAATAATGGAGACTAAGATTAGCAAATATATAAAATAAATATGTGATGTATGATAATATTACTATATAGAATATTGATTGGAAGTATATTTTTGTGAAATTATTTTAATTTATATTAACTAAACAATTATAATTAATAAAATTAGTAAAATTAAATTAAGATTAATATATATTTTAAATAGTATAACTTAATATAATTTAATTAATGAGGATTGATTATTAAAATATTAATGAAGATGATATATATATAAATATAAGGATAAATTACCATATAATTATATAGTCATTAATAAGTTATCTGATATAAAATTGTATTATATAGAATATATGTTTAAGGTATTATAAACATTGTAAAGTATTTATATGTAAATTAAGGAGGATAGTTATATTTTATGTGTGATGTATAATATATTATATTTAACGTATAATATAGTATTATAATTAAATATTATATTTTTATATATATTATATATTATAAACTTGTTATTATGTAAAATAGAGATATGAGTGAAATGAAGATATATTATAATTTTGAAAATATTGTTTATTTTGAATGGCTAGTGGTATAATGTAACTATTTTTATAAGTTATAATTTAATTTATGAGGTTTATTATAAGTAATTTTATTATAAAAGATATATTATAGGATTATAATTATAACATATAAATATAAGTAAAGATGAATTTATTTTTTATATTTAGATATTTATTATATGACCGTTTAAATTTGAATAAAAATTTATGATTTTAATTATAATCATAATTAGTATAAGTGAAATATAAGGTTTTTATGTTGTTATGGATATAAAATATATATATTTCATGTTAATTTATAATAAAATAATGATAATATATGGGTAAATAAGGTATATAAAATTATTAGGTTTATTATTAGATTATTTATTAGATATATATAATTTATGATTATATAGTATAGAATAGTTATGAATATTTGAATTAAATTAATTTTATATTAAATATTAAATTTTTTTGTATTATACTTAAATATAATAATATGATGATATAATTTGATGAGTAATGAGAATTTATTGTTTAAAAATTATTTATGTAGCTAAGAGTATGTTTGAATTGTATTAGGAGTATTTGGAATTGTAATGAATAATTTGGTATTATAAGAGTTATTTAGAAATATAATGTAAGATAAAATATATATCATTTAGGATAGTCGTGTATAGTTAACTATATATTAATATATGAAATTAATAAGTCTTTAGAATGATTTAGAAGTAGAGGTTCGAAAATGTTATGTAGTTGTTTTCATATAAAAGCAATTAATTGAGTTAAATAGTATTATTTGAGAAATTTATATTAATATGTTTTATTAACATTTAGATATTAAAAGTGTATTAATTTTGATTGTCGTGTATGTAGGTATGTTATTGATAATAGTAAGTAAAAATCTAACGGTAATATTATAATATATGTATTTATATAAAAAATTAAGGAATTTGTTGATTATAATATTATGATAAGTGTAGTAAATGTGATGAATATGAATATAATTTGTTGAAGTAGATGTAAGCGAGTTTATGTATAAATTTAGGGTAGCAAGTTGTTATTATAGTGTAAAATTTGATTATTATGTTGAAAATTGATAATTGTGTGGAGAAGAATGAAATTATTGAGTGTTAGTATGTATTGTGTGTATATTTATTTAGGTGAGGATTGGGTAAGATGTGTGATAGGTATGATAGGTGTTATTGAGCTGTTATACTAGTAATTATTTATTATTATTATTTTTAATTTTTTTAACTAAAGAATAATTTTAATTAATATTATAAATTATTTAAATAGTATTATATATTATTCTTATTATTATTTAATAAATATTATAATAGAGTAATATTTTATATGTAGCTAATGTAATTTAAATTAGTGTAGGTTTTATATAATTGTTATAAAATATACTAAAAAAGTAATTAATAAGTATATTAGAGTTTAGAATATATGAATAAATATCTATATAATGAATGAGAATATTAAAATTAGGGTGTGTTATAGGAAAATTATAGGGGATTGGCTTTTGTGAAGATAGGTAGGTTTGTTAGTAAGTTGGGATTTTGTAGTAGAAGTTTATATATTTAAAGTTTGGTTGAGTTGTAATTAAGTGGGGTATATTTTATGGAATGTGGATATTAATGGTGGAGAGGTAGTGATACGGAAGTGGTGTAAATGTGAGGAGAAGTAAGATGGTAGTTGAAGAGGGTGGGAGGAGTGGTATATTGAAAGGAGGGCGGTGGAAGATAAGAGAAGAGGATAGGAGAGATGAGGATAGGAGAAGAGTAGATGGGAGATATATAAGAGTAGTGAAGAGAATTTTGATGAGATGAGGTATGGTAAGGGGGAGTGTGATGATTCTTTTATTAAGAGGTTAATTAGAGTATTTAATAGAGTAGGGCATTGAAAATTGAGAGATTTATTATAATATATATGTTTTATCCTTATAAGTGGAATTAGTGTGATACTGATGTGAGATATTTAGATATAAGTAATAAAAAGGATATTATATGAAAGTTGATGATGGAAGTAATATGATATTTGAAGATGAAAGATACATGAAAGTATGTATTGTATTAAATATAGTATTTTATTTTTAGTATATTGTGATGATGGAAAAAGTAGGTTAGTAATACGGATGGTACTATTGTGGAGATTATGAAATGTATTGTAGTTATAGTTGATAAGTTATGTGAAATGATAAATTAGAAGTGATATTATGAAAATTTTAAATATTATAGAAATTATAGAGAGTGATGAGTGAGTTCGAATAAGATATGGTATTGTGTCTTTGTGGTGTACGTGTGGTTTAAAATAGAATAATGATCGAATTATTGATGGTATAATCGATATTATGGAAATTAGTAAATTTTAATTCAGTGTTATAAGATTAATATGATTAGAGAAAGAAAGTATGTGTGAGTTTAAGTATTCTAGTTGATTGTTATATTTAGAGGGTATAGTAGAATGTAAAATAGAGTATAATAATAGATAAATATTAGTATTTATAGATATAATAGTTATGTAGGATTGAATAATAGATTGGTTGGTTGTAATGTTATGGTATAATTAATTTATGATGTTGTGGGTATTGGGGTGTAGAAATTTATAAATAATTGTTTATAAATTAAATACTGTTTATGATTATAGTTAATGTTTAGGAAATTGATATTATTTGATTATAGTTTTTAATTTTATAATTATAAAATGCTATTTGTAATAAGGTAATTAATTAACTGAAGTGGTGTAGATTAATAGAGATATATAGACGGAGAGGTATACTGCTAGATTGCGATGAGAATGTGTATATGAATATTTTTAGAATATGGTTAAATTTTTTGTTTATGTAATGTATTGGTGATTAAATTATGTGTAAATTATGAGTATTTGTTTAAGGTGAGAGTAATTTAAGGGTGAATGTTTTGGTGGTTGTTTGTCGAGAGGGCAACGGAGTTGAGTTTGTATGTATATATAATGTAATGTAGTATTGAGACTGGGATGCGGGAGCAAAGGAGGTGTAAACCGTGCGTGGGATAGATAGAAAGAGTGAATTTACGTGGGGTTAAGTGAGAGAGAGAAAAGGATAAATAGTGAGTGGTAAGATGAAAAAGTAGGTAGGAAATTGATTAATATAGTTATATGTGGTAGGTGATGTGTTGGTATATGTGGTGAATATAATAGAATGGGTAATTAAGTATATGTGGGTTGTTGAGGTGTTATTGTTGAGTTCTATGTTATTTAAGGTTGAGGAATGTTAATGTGAGTTAGGATGAAGGTGACAGATATTAGGTTGTAGAAAATAGAAATTAATATGTACATGTGGTATAGAAAAATATTACAAGTATAGACTAATATGAGTATATTAATTATATGAGTATAAATTAATTATTGTGTAATTTGGAAGATTGGGGGTAGCTTTTTAGGAGTAGGATGTAATAAATTAATTATGGTTTTGTTTTATAATAATCTTATATTTAATATATATAATTTATATATAGAGGTAAATAATAAATTTGTTTTGATTTAAATAATAATAAATTTAATTATCTATGTATATTTAAATGAGATGATGATTTTAACTATTATATAAATCATAAAATTTTTTATGATTTGATTATGTACTACTATGTGTTATGTACATATATAAGTAAGTTTTAAATTATTTTTTTTTTAATTATCTTATATATTGATTATTATTTTTATTAATTTATATGATAATTTAAGTTATTTTCTTTTTGAAAAATTTGTTTAATAAATTAATTTATACTAGTAAATTTTTTAGATGATTGTTTTTAGTTTGTATTATTGTATACTTAGAAAAGCAAATATGTATGAATTTTTATAAATAATATTTTTTATATATGTAAATATTAAGAATTATTATATTAAAAAATGAGTATGAAAGTATATAGAATTGTATGGAGATTATTAATTTATATATTTATTATATATTTAAAGTATATAATAAATTTGAAGAGCGAAGTTTGTAGATTATTTAGAATTGTTGTAATTTATATGATGTATATAGTAATGGTGTATTTTATAATAGGAATTTATTAATATAGAGTATTTTTATGTAATATTGAAAATATGTAAATTATATATATTTATTTAATAATTTATTTATTATATGTATATTGTTGGAGTAATATGATGAAAATTATATTATTTATGTGGTAATGATGAAAGATTTTTTGTATTAAAACATGGTAGAAAAAGATGATTGATATTTTGAGTAAATGTAATTATTATGAGATTTTAAAATTGTAGGGAAGGTTAAAGATGAGAATAAAATAGAGAGTAGTAGTAATAGTATAAATGGATGCTACAACTGATGGGATGTGAATATTGACTCAAAAATTGTATTACTTATTCAGTGATAATGTTAATGGTAATAGTATATTTTTGATATTACAAGGAATATTGTAGATTATTGTATTAAATAGGATTTATTTGGATATTTGAAAAGTGATAGATAATTATTAGTGACAAGTGTAAGTTTTGTATATATGTTAGATTTGTATGTAAGAGGCAACAAGGTAGATTGATTATAGTCTGGGTTTGGTTGGGTGGTGGAGTTACTAAGATGATGTGTAGGATGTTGAAAGAAAGTGTAAGCTTGTAGGAGATGAAGGAGGAAGAGAGAAGGAGGGAGGAGAGAAATAGAGGGAATGTGGGGTGAATTTGAGGTAAATATGGTTAACGATAGAGAATATGAGTAGTTAAAGAGGAGAAAGGGTGATGGCGAAGTAGTGTAGTTAAAGTAGTAGATGATTAGTGTATAGATAAGGTAGGGTGTATTAGATTAAATAAAATTAGGTGAGAGTAAAAATGATTTGTATGGAGATATAATAGGATAACTGGTGTGGATGTCTATGGAAGCAGTATAGAAGTATAGATAGTATGATATGATTGGAGTTAGAGGATAGGGAATATTGTATTAGATATGTGAATTAAGAAATAACATTTATTAGAATTGTATGTGTATGTTTAGAGATAGTGGAGATAACATAGGTTAATATGTGTGTTGTGGCATGGTTAGTATGAAATATTGTTTAATAGTGATAGGTAACATAGATGAATAATAGAGTAGTGTATTATGGTAATAGTGTAGGTTATGATAAAGGTGGGAAGAATATATGAGAGATAATGAGTATACTTTTAATAATATGTTAAGGTAAGTGAATATCGTAAGTTTAATGGTTGTAATTAATCGAATAATTGGATATGTATGTATATAAGAGTGTTATATAAATAAATAAAATGATAGTAAAAGTTGAATGGTTTAGTGGATTGTAGTAATTATTAGTTGATAGTAAATATGTGGGAGCAAAGGTGGAGAGTAGGTAAGATTAATTTTATCGAGATAGGTTTATGAGTAATTTGATATGTGTATGAGGTCAGAGGATGTTAAAGTAGGATAGAGTATGAAGGTTGTTGATTGATATGGGATAGAGGAGGTTGGCTTGAAGTGTAGTAGGTGATAATGGAGTAGAGATGAGTGGGGGATGTGTATGAAGAGGAAGTTAAGGTGTGAGAGAAGTGTGTAATATGAGGATAAAGAGAGAGGAGATATTGGGATAGTGTGAGAAGGGAGAGGGTTATGATGTATAGTGGGTTATATTAAATAAGTGATTTTATGAAAGTTTAATGTATCGATAAATTAGATGGTAATAGGTTTTATTATTTATTATATGTATTATGTGTATTTATTTTTATTTTTTTTTTTTTTGTATAAGTATTGCTCGTATGTATGTGATTTATATTGAGATTTTGTTAATTTTATATTTGTATTATTTATAGTACATTTAGTATATACGAAGGGAGGTTGTTAGGTAGTAATGTAATATAAAATTATGATGTATTAGCTAGAGATGAGTTGAAGTAAGTGTGTAAAGTTTTGTTGGAATGTTATGATATATAGTATATTCTATATAAGGAGGATATAGTGTTTGTAGAATAAATGAATAGTAATAGTAAATTTAGAATTAGGTAATGAATATGATAGACTTTGGGTTATTTAAGTTAGTGATCGTATATAAATAGGTGATAATTGTTTTATTATCATGGATTTAGATTATTAATATTTTTTATAGTATATGCTATATTATGTAGTTTATCGGCAGTGATGTAATTGATATTGCATTAGAATATATTTTTTCTAGTATTTTATTTAAGTATTATATTTTTTTGATTATATGTATATTTTATGTATAGATATACGTTATATTTATAAATTTTTAATTTTATATAATATATATTTTTAATATAATATTTATTATTTTATGTTATTATTTTATATAATTATATTATTTATAGATTTAATGTTTATAATTGTAATTAGCTGTTTATTGTTATATTGGTATTTAAGAGGGTGTATTGAGAGTATATAATAGAGAAATGTAAAAAGTGAAGTTGGTGGGTGTGTATTAATATTTGTAGTATATAATATATTTAATATATATTTTTAATTGTTTAATGTTTAAATGTTAGATTATATATATTATTTGATTATTATTAGTTGATAGGTAGATCGGACGGAGGTATCATGTTAAAATGTTTTATGTTAGTCATTAATATTGTAATATGTCGAAAGGGAAAGAAAAATGAAGTGATATTAATGATAAATAAGGTATCTAATAAAGTAGGGATAGAATGATTAGATGTGGTATTATTATTATATAATATGATTTAATATTATGTATGTAAGAATATAGTATAATTATATTAATTATATTTATAATATTCATATAGATGTTGTGTTTTTATATTAGTGATATATCTATAATTAAAATATGATAGAAGAGGGGTTAAATAATGTTTATATTATTGATTTTATATTTATTGTTATTAATGCTAGTAGATATTTTAAATATAAATTATTATTTTTTAGTTGTTGTTTTGGAGTTAGGTATTTTATATTTATAATTTATAATTTGGATATAGATATAATTTATTTATATATTATTAATATTATTATTTATTTATATTATTTTATTTATTTATTATATATTATTATTATATTTTATTATTTATATTATTTTATTATATTTATTTATTTATTTTATTATAATATTTTATTTTATTATTAATATTTATTATATTATTTATTATATTTATTAATTTATTGTATTATTATATATATATATTTTTTTATATATTTATTATTATTTATTTTATTTATTTATATTATATATTTTTATTTAAATTTATTTATTATATTTATTATATTTATTTATTTTTTTATATTTATTATATTTATTTTATATTTATTATATTTATTATATTTATTATATTATTTATATTTATTATATTTATTATATTTTATTTTTATTATTATTTTTTTATTATTTTATTTTTTATTATTATTTTTTTTTTATTATTATTTATATTTTTTATTTATTTATTATTTATATTTTATTATATTATTGATTATATTTATTTATATATTTTTATATTATTATTTATTTTATTATTTTATTATATATTATTATTTTTATATTTTTATTTATTATTTATTTTTTTATATTATTATTTTATTTATTATTATTATTTTTTATATTATTTATATTTTTATTTTTATTTATTATTTATATTATTTTATTATTTTTATTTATATTATTTTATTATTATATTTTATATTTATTATTTATTTATATTATTATTTTTATATTTATTATTATTTTTATATTTTATTATTTATTATTTATATTTATTTATTATATTTATTTATATTTTATTATTTATATTATTATATATATATTATATATAATATTATTTATATTATAATTATTATATTATATTATATATTAATTTATATATTATTATATATATATTATAATTATTATTATTATTTATATATTATATATTTATTATATATTATATATTATATATATATATTATATAATTATTATATTATATATATTATATTTATATATTATATATATATATATTTATTATATTATTTATTATTATATATTATATAATTATATTTATATTATATATATTATTATATTATATTTTAATTATATATTATTATTTATATTATATATTATTATATATATTAATTATTATAATATATATATTATTATATTATATATTATTAATATATATTTATATATATTATTTATATATATTATATATTATTAATATATATTATAATATTATTATATATTATATATTATATAATATTATTATTATATTTATATATATATAATTATATTATAATTATTATATATATATTATAATATATTATATTTTATTATATATTATATATTATTATATATATATATATATTATATATTATATTTATTTATATATTATATATTATATATATATATTTATAATTTATATTTTATTATATTATATTATATATAATATATATATTATATTTATATATATATTATATTAATATTATTAATATTATATAATATTATATTATATATTTATATATATTATATTATATTATATTATATATGTATATATATTTATATTATTAATTATATATTATATATATTATATATTATATATATATTATATTTAATATATATATATTATTATATTTATAATATTATTTAATATATATAATATATTATTATATATTATTATATATATTATTATATATATTATATTATTAATATATTATATTATATATTATATTTATATAATATATTTATATATTATTATTATATATTATATTATTATAATATATTATATATTATATTATATATTATATATTATATTATTTATTATATTATATATTATATTATATATTTTATTATATTATTTATATATTATTTATATATTATTTATATTATATTATTATATATTTATATATATATATATATTAAATTAATTATTATATATATATTATATATATATATATTATATATATTATAATTATATTATATATATAATATAATTATTATATATTATATATATATAATATATTATATATAATTATATTTTTTATATTTATATTATATATATTATATATATATTTTAGATAGATATATATATATATTATATTAATTATTATATATATATATATTAAATTAATTATTATATATATATAATAATTTATTTATATAAATATATAATTATATTAATATATATATTAATATATAAATATATTATTATATTATATATTATATATTATATGTATATATATTATATATATTATATATAATATATATATAATATTATATTATATTATATATTATAATATTATATTATTATATATTATATATTATATTATATATTATATTATATAATTATATATATATATATAATATATATATAATATATTATATATTATATAATTATATTATATAATATATAATATATAATATTATATATTATTTTATAATTTATATTATAATATATTATATATATATTATATATATATATATTATATAATATATTATTATATATTATATATATATTTATATATAATATATATTATATTAATATATAATATTTATATATATTATATTATATATATTATAATATTATATATATAATATATATTATATATATATATTATATATTATAGATTATATAATATATATTATATTATATATATATATTATATTATTTATATATAATTATATATATATATTATATATATATTATATATTATATATTATATATATATATTAATATATATTATATTATAATATATTATATTATATAATATATTATATTATATAATTATATATTATATTATAATATATATTATATATATATTATATTATTATATAATATATTATATATTAATATATATATTATAATATATATTATATATATTATATATAATATTATATTATAATTATATATATAATTATTATATATTATATATAATATATTATATATTATATATTTAATATATATAATATTATATATAATATAATATTATAATATATATTATAATATATTATATATATATATTATATAATATTATATATATTATATATTATAATTATATATTAATATATATAATTATAATATTATTATATTATATATATATTATATATATTATATTAAATATATATATTATATTATATATTATAATATATATTAATATTATTATAATATTATATATTATATTATATATAATATAATATATATTTATATTATTATATAATATATATTATATTATTATAATATATATATTATAATATATTATATTATATATATATAATTATATAATATATTATATATTATAATATATTAATATTATATTATATATAATATATTATATATAATATATTATATAATTATATATATTATTATATATTATTATATATATAATTATATATTATATATTATAATTATATAATTATATATATTATAATTATTTATATTATATATTATAATATATATATAATATTATTATAATATATATTATATATAATATTATTAATATTATATAATTATATATTATATATATATTATAATATATTATTATAATATTATATATTTAATTATATATTATATATATTATATATATATAATATATTATTATATATTATATAATATATATTATATATAATTATATTAATATATTATTAATATTATATAATATAATATATATTATATATATTATATTATATAATATTATTATATATAATTATAATATATTATTATATAATATATTATTATATTATATAATAATTATATTATAATATTATATTATATTATATATATTATATATTATATATATATAATATATTATTATATATATTATAAATTATTATATATTATATATAATATATATTATATATTATTATATATTAATATATATATTATAATTATATAATTAATATATATAATTTATATATATATTATTATAATAATATTAATATATATATTATATATAATATTATAATATATTATTATATTATATATATTATATTATAATATATATTATAATAATATATTATATATATAATATTATATATAATATATTTATATAATATATTATATAATTATATTATATATATATATTATAATATATTATATTATAATATTATAATATATTATTTATTATAATTATAAATAATTATATATATATATTATTATAATATATTATATATTATATTATATATTATATTATAATATTATAATATATTATATTATAATATATTAATATTATATTAATATATATAATATATTATTATATATATAATTATATATAATATTATAATTATATATATATTATAATATATATTATTATATAATATTATATAATTATATATTAATATATAAATATATATATTATTATAATATATGATTATAATATATTATTATAATATATTATTATAATATATATATTATACTATTATATATATATTATAATATATAATATTATATAATATTATATATAATTATATATATTATTATAATAATTATAATATATTATAATTATATATAATATAATATTATATATATTTATATAATTATAATATTATATTATTATAATATTATTATAATATATATTATATAATATATATAATTATATATATATTAATATTATATATAATATTATTAATATATATTATTATATTATATATAATATATATATTATATATTATAATAATTATATATAATTATATATTAATATTATATATATTATATAATTTATATATAATATATTAATATAATTATCTATTATAATATATTATATAATATATTATATATATTATAATATATTATAATATATTAATATATATATATTAATATATTATTATATATTATATATATAATTATAATATAATTATATATTAATATTTATATATTATATTATAATATATATATTAATATATTATATATAATATTATAATATAATATTATTATTATTATATTAATATTAATAATATTATATTAATATATTATATATATAATATTATATAATATATATATTATTATTATAAATATATATTAATATTATTATAATATTATATATAATATTATATATTATAATATTAATATTATATAATATATTATAATTATATAATATAATTTATATTATATATAATATTATATTAATATATTATAATATATATATAAATTTATATTATATATATTATAATATTATAATATAATTATATAATATATTATAATATATATATTATATTATATATTAATATAATTTATAATATATATATATATTATAATTATATAATATATATTATATATATTATATAATATTATATTTATATAATTAATTATATAATTATATTATATATAATATTATATATATATTATAATATAATATTATATTATATTTATATAATTAATATATTATATAATATAATTATATATATATATTATATATAATTATATATATTATTATTAATATATATAATATAATTATATATATTATATTAATATAATATATTATATTATAATATTATATTATTAATATATTATTATATATAATATATTATATAATTATAATATATATTTAATATATATTATATAATATATATTATTATAATTATATATATTATATAATATATTATATAATATATATATATTATATTATAATATATTTATATATAATATATAATATATTTATAAATATATTAATATTATTAATATATTATAATAATTATATATTATATTATATAATTTATTAATATATAATATATTATATTATATAATTATATTATATATATAGATAATATATTATTATATATTATAATATATTATATATATTTAATTAATTATATAATGATATTATATATATTATTATTGATATTATATATAATATAATTATATTTATATATATATTGAATATATATATAATTATTAATATATATATATTATATATATATTATGAATATGAATATATAATTATAATATTATATTTATATTATATATATATATTATTTATATATATATATTATATTATATATCTAAATATTATATATATAATATATATAATATTATATATTTATGTATTAAATATATATATTATATATAATATATATATATATAATATATATAATTATATGATATATATATTATGATATATATATATTTAATGATATTATATATTATATATATTATTATTAATATATTATTTATAATATTAATATTATTATATAATATATTATTTTATGAATGTTTAGTATATATTTATGTATAATTATATTATTATATATATAGATTATATATTATTATATATTATTATATATTATATAATAATGGATAATATTTATTATTTGATATATTAGTGTTAGGAATAATTAATATATTAATTTATATATAATATATATTATATATATATATATAATATATTATATATTTAAATAATTAAAAAAATGCGTGTATATTGATTAATGATAATATTATTATGATATTTATATATATATGTAGAATATTTATGTATATATAAGTATTAATTAAATATAATATATAAGTATATTAATATACATGATTAGTTATAATGTAAGATATATTATTATAAAAGCCATATAATTATATAATTAATAATTTATTATTATATATATATAAAAGGTGAACAATACGAGGATGATCGAGTGAGAGAGAGGCAATTATGTAATTTATAATTATAATATTAATATATTTATAATTAACTAGAGTATAATAGTTATATATCTAATTATATATATTATATATATATATAATAGTATTTATTTAATAATAATGTATATTATTATATATAATGATATATATGATTTATATATTATTTTATTACTGATATATATTATAGATTTAAATATAAATTATAATATTAAGATTATTATGTTTATAGAGATATTATTATTATATTATATTATATATATAGTAGTATATAATTATTAGATACTTATATATATTTTTTATATTTTAATTATTATAATATTTATTATATATATTTATATTATATATTATATTATTATTTTTATGTATTATTATAATATTATATTATTTATTATATTATGTATATATTATATTATTATGTAAATAATATTATTTTATATTATTAATTAGTATTAATATATTAATATATATTATTTATATTATATTAGTATATTTATATTTATATTATATTATATTTATATATATTATTATTTATTTTATTTAATATATTTATATATATTTATTATTTATTTATATTATATATATTATTCTTTATATATTATTATATATTATATTTATTTATTATATATTATATTATATTTATTATATTTATTATATTTATTATATTTATTATATTTATTATATTTATTATATATTATATTTATTATATTTATTATATTTATTATATTTATTATATTTATTATATTTATTATATTTATTATATTTATTATATTTATTATATTTATTATTATTATATATTTATATTATTATATAATTTATATATTATTTTATAATTTATTATTATATATTTATTTTATATTTATATTATATTTTATATATATTATATTATTTATTATTTATATTATTATTATATATATTATTTATATATTTATTATATATATTTATTATTATTTATTATATATTTATTTATATTATTATATTATATTTATATTATTTTATTTATTATATATTATTATATTATTATTTTATATAATATTTATTTATTATTATATTTATTATATTTATATTATATTATTATTTATATATTTTATTATATATATATTTATTATATTTTATTTATATTATATTATTATTTTTATTTATATATATTTATATATTATTTTTATATATTTATATATATTTTTATATTTTTTATTATATTTTATTTTATATATTATTTATTATATATATTATATTATTTATATTATATATTATATATTTATTATTATATATTATTATATTTATATTATTTATATATTTATTATATTTTATATTATAATATTATATTATTATTATATTTATTATATATTATTATTTATTATTATATATTTATTTATATTTATATATATTATATTTTATTATTATTTATATTTTATATTATATTTATTTATATTTTTATTTATATATTTATATTTTTATTTATTTTTTTTTTTATATATATTATTTATATTTTTTTAATATATATATTTTATTTATATTATATTATTTATATTATTAATTTATTATATTATTATATTATTATATATTTATTTTTATTATTATTTTTATTTTTATATTTATTATTATATATTATTTATTTATATTTATATTTATATTTATTTTTATATTATTTATATTATATTATTATATTTAATATATTTTATTTATATTATTTATATTATATTTTATATATTTATTATATTTTTATTATATTATATTATATTTTATTATTTTATATTATATATTATTTATTTATATTATTATTTATTATTTTATATTTATATTTATTAAATTTATTTATATTATATTTTTATATTGATATATTTATTTAGGTTTTATTTATTTATTTATATTATATTTATTTATATTATATATTTTTTTTTTATATTTATTTATATTATATTTTTATTATATTATATTTTTATTATTTATATTTTATTATATTTATATTATTTATATTTATAATTATTTATTATATATTTATTTTTATATTTATTATATTATATTATTTATATTATTATATATTTTTATTTATATTTATTTATTATTTTATATTTTTATTATATTATTTTATATTATATTTTATATATTTATTTATATTTTTTATTTATATTTATTATTATTTATTATTTATTATTTATATTAATTTTATTATATATTTATATTTATTTTATATTTTTATATTATTATATTTTTTATATATTATATTATTATATTTTATTTTTATTATATTATTTTATTATATATTTTTATATATTATATTATATTTTTTTTTAATTTTATTTTATTATTTATTATTTTATATTATATTTTTTATTATATTTATTTATATTTATATTATTTATATATTTTATATATTATAATTATTTTTATTTATATAAATTATTTATATATTTATTATTAATATATAATTTATTTATTATATTATTTTATATAGTTAATTTATTTATTATTTATATTATATTTTATATTATAATTAATTTTATTTTATATTATTATATATAATTATATATTATTTATTAATTTATTTAATATTTATTATTTATTAATATATTATTTTTATTATATTATATTATATTATTAATTATATATTATTATATATTTTTATATTAATTATTTATATTATTATTATTTTATTAATATTTTTATTATATTATATATTTAATAATTTATTATATTTATTATATTTAATTTTTAATATTATATTTATTTATTTATATTATTATATAATTTTATATATATTATATTTATTTATTATATTATTATATATTAATTATATTTTTATATTATTATATAATTATATTTTATTTTATTATTTTATTTATATATTTATTATTATTTATTTATTATTTATTTATATTTATTTTTATTATATAATTATATTATTAATATTTATTTATATATATATATTTTATTATTTACAAATTAGATAATTATTATATATTTATATTATTAATTATATATTTTATATTTATATTATAGATTTAATATTTCTATATAATTATATTAAAAATTATTATTATATTAACTTATATTTATTATTTTATATTATAATTATTTAATTATTTTATATTATAATTTATTATTTTATTTATTTATATATTTATTTTATTATATTTAAAATATTATTTTATTTATATTATATATTATATTATATTTTATTATATTTATTAATATTTTTTTTATATATATTTTGGTTATATATATATATAGATTTATATTAATATATTTAATATATATTATATTTTTATGTATGATATATATTTGATAGTTATATATATTTATTTTGAATATATTTATATATTAAATTATATATTAATATATTAGTTTATATATTTATAGTTAATATGATACAGTATAATGTAATATAATGTTCATAATAATTTGTATTATTAATATTAGTATAATATATATATGATATATATTTATTATTTATTAGAATTATATAGTTTATTGTATATTAATGTTTATATTATATAATTAGATTCAGATAATATAGTTAATTAATTATATTGTATATATAATAGTATAGTATATTAGTATAGTTAATATAGATAATAATATAATTATTATTTTATTATTTAATATTATATATTTGTATATATTATTATAATATTAATATTATATTGATATTAATTTATTATTTTAGATTTATTATTATATATCTTGGTTATTATATTATTTTATATATATAATAATTATTTTATATATATTCTTTTAATATTATATAGTATATTTATTATATATTATATCATTAGTTATAGATATATTATTAATATATTTTATATATTATTATATATTTATAAATTAATTTAATGATATATTTTATATAAATATTATATATTTATTATTTATTTTAGTATAGTATTTATATTTATATATATAATATATAGTAAATTTTATGTATTTATGAATATATTTATATTGTATTAATAGTATTTTATATTTATTATGTATATTTAGATTATTAGAAATCTAAGACAATATATATTTATATATTATTGTAATAATAAAGAGATAGTATATATTAAGTATATTGATATATATAGATATAGGGGAGGATGCTATTTTTTAGTATATTAAAATTTATATTATTATTAATAATTTACATATTTATTAATTATATAGTATTGAATATTTATTTATTTAATATTTTAATTTTTATATTTTTGATTATATATTATATTATATATGAATATATTTATATTTATAGAATTTAATAGTTTATATTATTATTATATATTTATAATAGTTACATATTGTATTATTTATATAATATTTAATTAATATTATATAATAATAGATTTTCAAGTATATAAGCTTATAGTATATCTAAATATTATTATAATTTTTTTAGATAATATTTGATTATAAATATTAGATTAATGAGTAGAGTATAATATTATTTTCATTATAGTAATTAAGATAATAGTATTATAGATATTTAGTATATATCTTTAGATATATGATGATATATTATATTTAAAATGGTTTTTATGCATATTCCTTAGGATATATATTTATATATATATGGATTAGATTTATAATATTATAGATTATATTAAATATTTATACATATTTATTATTATTTGGAGTTTAATCATGTTAATAGATAATAATTGAAATATAATAAATAAATATTGTATATAGGTTAGATCTTAAGGTATGTTTATTAATATTAAATTATGGAAATAATAATTTAGTAATTTACGTTTTTATATGGGGTGTAGTTTGTAAAAATGTTATTAATATAATAATATGGTAGAGATAAATAATTACTTATGCATATATGTATTATGTGATAATGTTATAGTGTTAATATAATTGTTATATGTAGATTGCTAAGATGTTATATGAATAAGAGATATGTGAGAGATATGTATTAGTATGTATGAGTTGAGAGTGATATATTGTAAGTAGGATGATGTAATGTATTGTGTGATAATCAG